>JAJQWJ010000003.1:74468245-74708245 GCA_023637945.1 Phaethornis superciliosus | reverse complement strand
CTGAGAGAGATGCTCCATAAATTCAGAGTTGGATGAGAAATTCATAGCTGGCCTTGTCTAACATAAGTGTGCCTAACCTCACTTGTGACTTTGAACTTTTAAAAAATACTATTAAACAAGAATTTTAATAATAAATATACAGACATGAGCATATATCTATATCTACAAATGGCATAAAAGAAATTTATCCTCTCAAATCCAGCCCCTGTGTGTAAAGCTGGAAGACTGGATGCTCTGAATTAATAAACAATTAAAAGAAAATCTGGATAACAAAAGTAATACAAAATATTGAGAACTGTACCTCTGTCAGCTGCCTTGACTTATTTGCATAGCACCACATACCTATGCAGCATCAAACAATGGGTGAATATGTTGAACAGGATGGTCCCTGTCCCAGAGAGATTATATTTGTAACACTCAAACAGTCTGATGCAGAAGAAGCACCTAGGGGAGGTTATAGCTTTTTATTATAACACAGGTGGCTGCATCGCCAGATGTACTCTGCAGAATTACTTTTCTTATTATCATAACTTTGGTTAGAATTGAAAACACATTGTTGTAACTATCTTTCACTTTTAAATAGAGCAAGGTATTGTTCAAAATAATGTTTACATTAGTGACGCCGAGAATGCTGAATTTCACGAGACTTCCTTTAAAATTCTCTTTTCCCTGCATGAGTTTTAAACTTGACCTCAAAAAGCTGTTTTAAAAGAGAGAAGGACTATATTATGTTTAAATTTTCCAGAGTCTGGATTTTACTAATCCTGACTTCAGACATCAAAGAGCAAGGATATATTAGATTCCCCAAGGAACTCATTTAATTGTGTAAGAATTTATAAGGTATAGGATTTTTTTGCTGTTATTGTTTTCTTTTTTCTTTTCAGCTCAGAGCTTTTCTGTTCTGAAATTTTGAAAAAATATAAAATTTAGAACATTCCAGACACTTAAGATATATATCACTATGAATCAAAGAATCCCTTCAGTTTACACAAGAAAAAGTTTCCTGAATTGACTCAAGGTTTCTACAACACAGCTGAAGACAGCTGGTGTGTTACAAGGAATTCTCCACCCATCCACATTTCTTTCAGTGAGCATTCGTCTTCCTTAAGCAACAGCTTCTTTTGAATACCTCAACTTTTTTTCAAATCTTTTCAAGTGGACAGCTTGAAAATCTGAAGACATCCTTGCAATTTGGACTGTATTTTTCACACATGAAAATGGAAATACCCAAAGATTCTGGCACAGAATCCAGTAGTTCAAAGAGAAATTCTACTACCTCTTTTAGTGAGGCATGGCCTAAAGATTGACTAATTTATATGAAAGGCTTTCTGCCCTGATACCTTTCTGTGGGTGGGTCAAAGAGATGGATCTATTTATGAATTATTTGGTTTTGGGACAGCTCTCTGACTTTTCAAGCTATCTGATTAGTGCATACAGCTATAACTAGATTATTTCATATAAGTATTAAGCAGAAAATGCGTATTTTGCAGGAGCAATGATTCATTTTTAGTTTTGTACGTTTTACAGAATAGATAACTCACAAGATAAAAACATGCATATGAATCGTTGATGAAAGGCAACTATTTTGTTTAATGAAAGAAGTGTGTTCCACTTTTCAGAATAGTTTGCAGTTTACATAAGGAAATATCTTGGTGAAATCATAGACCAGCTTGTTGAAATTACCAAATACCACAGAACTAATTCAAGTACAGAAACCTGTGGAAAATCACAGGGTTTTCATTGACTGTTTCAAGACATTGTGATGAGAAGCTACGGAAGCTGGAATATTCATGTTATAATGGCTCCTGGTGGAGCAGCAGTGTCTAAAGCTCAGAAAGTCTGCAGAATTCATTTTGCTGATTATCTAACCAGCCTTCAAAGCAACAGCTTTTGGATTAGACTCTAGATACATCCTTATATGATTTTTTTTCTGTTTTTTCTACTTTTAACTGGAATTTTTTAGACTTCCTGAGTTTTGCAAAATGATACTACAAAATAGATACTGAAAATAACACTGAATTAATCCTATGCAAATAATAATAATAACATAACATCAATAACAATAACAAGTTGAAATACTAAAAGGTGGTTTATTTTGTAGCACTTCTCAGCAATACAGTAAGGTGTTATGTTTGCTGTTTTTATTTTTCCAAGATTTGCCCAAAATAAGGAGAAAAAAGTGTAAATAAGGGAGAAAAAAACTAATTCATATTGACCTTAGAGGAAACACTGATTTGAGCAAGCTTTCAAGTCAATTCTTTTTTTCAAACTGACTTCTTCACCTGCTATCAAGCATATTCACTTTTGAAGAAGTCACAATCAAAGGGATGATCCAACAGTAAAGTAGTCCTTGTACATATTCAGATACCTCCTGGTTTGTGTCAGAAATGAACGGTTAGTTTGCAGTTTCATAAATTAGTTACATTGAACAATATCCATCCCTGCAACTTCTGCTGTGAGGAATGCAGTGACAGATAGATTCTGTGCCGTGTTTGCCTATGAGATGATTTTCTTGAAGTCTCATAATGAGTTGTATTTGGCAGGATTAATGAGTATTATAATGGCAAATGGATGTTTGCAGCTCAGTTGTGTTCCATCACATAGTAACATGGGGTTTCTGGTCCCTTGGAGGCCATAATTGGTGGCATTAATGCAGTTTTTAATTATACTGCTTGAAAAAATGAATTGAAACCAAAACAAAAGCTAAATGATCATCTCTCTGTAGTGCTGTGTGGTGTAAACACAGGACTGTTGCAGCTTCTGATATCCATGTTTTGAATTAGGCTGTTGGGAGAGGAAACATACAGAATATTTGGCTGAAGCTTGATTTGGGAATATTTGTATTTTTACATTGTTAAGTAGCTTTTTAATTATAAGATGCAGGGAGTACTTTTCTCTAGAGAGACTGCTCAGAATAGCACGTTGTGTGCTGATCTGCTTGCACAGTAGATTTTATTATTCCAAATGTAGCTCTCTATCTGCAGAGTGTCTTTAGGTCTTCATTTATCTAACGAGAGGGTGTGATTTCTTCTTACTTTCCAAGAATGGCCACACACAAAAGCATTTTGATTAGTGCTGAGTCAGTGCTTATAACCATGTACCACGTGATGGACTGGATTGTCTGCATGCTCTGGTGGTCAACGCTTTTCTGAGTGCAGTAGCTCAGCATCTTCCCCAAGCAAGACCCCCAACACCAAAATAGCACCTGTCTATGTAAGAATGAAAAAAATCTGAAAAACATAATTAAAAATATGTTAGTCCCTTCAGAAATTATATGAGAAAAAAATATAATGTAAAAGGTATTTAATAGCTACGATTCATCTAAAATAGAAAGCAAAATTGCAATTTCTACCACTGGTGATCCAATGGTTCTTGTAAGAGCAACATCACAACTGTTTCCTTCTCATGAAACTATGGATAAATCAGAAGGTAAAGCAGAAAGGCTTAATTAAAGGGTTAATTAAATAGTTACAGAATATTTATCTAATAGCTTATTTGCTTTCCTGCTGTGCTGTTAACATGTTCCTCCAGACTGCTGTAGTGTTATAAAAGTGATAATGTAACTGGAATTGTCATTTCTTTTGTCATATACTAAATTGGGATTAACTCCTGATCCAAGCATCTCTTTTATATGTCAGCCTTGGTGAACACAACTCACTTTTGATTTGGATATTTTTCCATTAAATACACAATGTATCATTTGTGTGGATCTCTATAACTACATATTCACAAAGCACTAGAATGCATGTGGCAAAACTCTTTGCATGAAGTTAAGGTTTCCAGGTATTTATCTTGTTGGCTGTGATGGGACCTTTTAAAATCTTACTCTCTTGATAAGTGAGATTTAGGATCACCCTCAGGCAAATATGTGAATTCCTTAATTATAAAGGGATATTAGACAAAAAAATTTTTTCTTTCTTTTCCTTTTTTTTTTTTTTTTCCCAATTATTTTTATTTTTGAAGTAGTCTTTCCAGGGCACACACTCGGATTGTAATGGAACCAGCTGACAATATATTCCAGATAGACAGTATCTGGATGAACTTCAAATTCTGTAGTTCTGTCAAATTTATTTACTAGATCTCTGTTGACTGTATAATGTCAGCTCATACACCTACATCTGCAAAAGCCTAGGGGCAAATACCTAAGTTTAAGTTTCTTAATCCCTATCTCATTCTAAGTAAAATTTGCTCACTAGCATTGGACTTGCAAAATTTCTTGACTGACAGATCGAATGAGAGCAAGCTGCAATTTTATTACTATTACTTTTCATTTGTATAATCACAAGTGGAAGCCCTCATCTCTGCTGTGCAAGTAAGAAATAAAGCAAGTGGTATAAGATGAGGAATATGAGATGCATGACAGGATAACAACCAGTGTGCAATGACATAGTACTTCGAGATCACATGAAGCTGAAAGACCTACTCTGAATTTAATGTGAACTGTTTAAAACTTCTGTATTGTACAGAGCACTGTTATGCACCTTAAGCCGTGGGACAAACAAATCTCCTGTAAACAAATGATGTAGTGCAGCATTTTGTGGTTAGCTGATGGATGTGCAGTGCCCTCCTACATCCTATTGCTCTTTGCAAGGGAGTCCCTAATCTGTGTTTGTTTGAGGAAATGTGTTCCCCAAAACCAGCCTGTAGCCATGCACACTTGTCCCTGTGGTTTGAAAGGAGGGTCTTTTAAACCTTAAACATTTGGTGCAGTGGGTCCTTATCATATTATTATGGTTGGCTTCCTCTGAAGAGGCTGAATACTCCAGATATGCTATCTTTACAATTAAGCTCTTGTTTCTTCTTTGATCCATCATTTCTTCTTAGATTCAGACACACTCAGCGGAAAAACATATGGATTTCATTCCATGAGATTACAAGCAAAGTCACAAGAGGTAAATAAAAAGTTAAATTTCATTTTAGCGTATCGACAATAGTCCCTTGATTCCAGCTCGAGCCTGGCATATGCCCTGTGCCTGGGAGCAAACCTTCTGGCAGGCCCTCAGCCCTCCTGCCCTACACAGACCTCCAGGAATTTTAGCTCTGCTTCCTTTCACCCTTTCCTTCCTTTCATTTTAAAGTCTTTTCCTGTCCTTTATCCAAGAGGGATGTAGTTTTGTTGTCAAGTTTTTTTGGTATGTCATGTCCATTTTTTCAAACTTTCCAACATAGTATGGATTCTTTTCAGCTCCTCTGCCTTTTGGAGTGGTATCCTCAGCAACACATGTATTCAGTGAACCTTTTTTTTTTTTTTTTTTTTTTGTTTGTTTGTTTGTTTGTTTGTTTTGGTTTTTTCTTTCTGCTAAAAGAAGGCTGTCACTCATTAAAATACAGGTTGCAGGCAAATAATAGCTACTTGATTTCCTTGATTACCAAAAATGTCTGAAACATGAAGAATGACTTTTTGTGTAAATTTATGTCTTCTTTCTCCAGAGGGCTACTTGGATCATCATCGAGATGATTCTTGCAGATTTTCTTGTGTTGCTGCATAGAGCACAGTGTTTCTGTTTTGTGACAGTTTGAGGGTAAAACACATTTTCGTGTTTTCTCTTTCACTTACATATCCCTCCTCTTTTTCTCCTTTTGAGTGGGACAATCAAACAATGAGGGCTGCTACCTGCTGCCCATGCTTTTGACAAAAGACATTCCCTGCAGAGAGCACCATTGACGGGTAAGGAAGCTGCAACTTTGCTGATAACAGAGAAATGGTATTTACACTGGTCCATGAGGTGAAAAAATGCAGGGACGTGAACTTAACCCATCCAGTATTTCTTCTTTCTCTAACTTATAAATCAGAATAACTTGATGTAGAATATTCTATGCTTAATCACAAATATTGCATTGAGTATTTAATATGCATAAAGCAGTAGAGCCTAAAAAAAATGCATCAACCTTTAGAAGTATCTGTAATAAACTCTGGCTCTACCTCCAAGAGGCTGCAGCCTCAGAGATTCCTAAGGCTTGGTTTGAATATGGGCCCAAAGGACAAAAGCAAGTGGGTACCTCTTTGAATATAATCCTTTTCTTCAAATGCACGTAGCCTTTTTTTTTTTTTTCAAAGATCGTCCTAGATCCCAGTTCTGTCTGCTATCCCAAAAGGCTATTTGCACTTCTGCCATTTCCAGGGTGGTCGTCCTAGATCCCAGTTCTGTCTGCTATCCCAAAAGGCTATTTGCACTTCTGCCATTTCCAGGGTGGACCTAATGAGCCGTACTAGTTCTGTAAGTCACTGCAAAACTGCTATCAGCTTTTTCTTTTTTTTTTTTTTCTGGATGTGCTAACCCCCTATACAAAAATTGGCAGAAGAAACTCACTCTCCTTTTACAGTTAATGATACTGTAAAATGCTGAAAGAAGATAAGGTGTCCTGGGTTATAAAAGTGATCAATAGTAAGCAGTCCGGAGGCCAAAGCTCTTAATGTTTATTTTACAGGGTGAGAAGTTATAGGGAATACTAGCTAGCTGGATAAAAGCACAGCCTAGCTGTCAGGGTGTTATGCAGCAGTTAATTCATCCTAGAACTGGATTAACTTTGAAAATGAAAAAGTTGCTTCTCTAGTCATGGAGGATGGTTTGTAGGCCCCCCATAAATCAGGCAGAAAGCAGCTGAGGGTGAAGAAGCTTATGTATATGAAGTCTCAACCTCACGAGGCTTGTATCTGCTTATCAGAAAAAGAAAAGAAAAAAAATCTGAAGTTGAATAAGTCAGCTACATGTAGAAACAAAATATATGATCTTATGCACTGCAGATAAACAGAATCTCTGGGAAAGTAGAAGTGTTCAATATACAGAAAAAATACATATCAAAATGAAAAATATTATCTGACGTTGGAAAGGGGACTGCAGCAGGATTTCTTTTAAGAATAATGCAACATTAGGTCTTTGGCAAACCCCCGTAACTTTAATTACCAATGCCCTAGTCTGGCTGTTCAGAATTTGCTTTTCTATGCATAATAGAGTCAAATCTCTACACATCTTTTTTCGGTGAGTTGATTCCATTGTGTATATTTGAGCAAAATCAACTGCACATATTTTACAGTGGGCTGGATCTGTGTGGTCTTTACTCTCTCATCAGGAAATAAATTTCACATAATATCAGAAAAGCAGGCTACAGTAGAACCAGTCACCTCACATTTGCATTAACATAGCTTGTTTATTTTATCCAATGCCTTTCATGCATTTAGCATATTTTAAAGTATATGTCAGCCATATTATAACGTTTTCCCTCTACACAAGTACCACAGATATAAATCCTTTATGCGCTTGCTATGAATTCACTTATAAATGCCCATTGAAAATGTCCATTTAAATGATGGTAATGATAGTGGAGTCTAATAAGCAGGAAGATTTTCTTAGCTTATTTTGAGAGTATTTTATTAATAACATATTGATATAGAAGATAAGAACATTTTACCTCCATAAATTTGTATGTGCAATTTGTTCTTCTCACTGCACAAACATATTTAGGATGCCACTCAGTAGTACTGATTGAATATTTATTTAAACAAATATCAGTATTACCCAACTAGCTGGAAAATCCATGAGTTTCGTTTTGATAGCAGAGCATTTCTCAAAAATTTATGTGTGCATGCAAATGTTGGTGCTTTGGATATAGGCTGAAGTATTTGCTTTATATGTATTATTTTGTTTGAATGCAAGAAAGCTGGTTTGATTTGTATGTTTCCCCCTTATAGAATTGTTCCAAGGCTCTGTCAGAGATCACGTAGAGTAATTTTTCCCATCAATCTTTGCTGTGCAGCCATGCACGAATGCAGTAGGAAAAAGGGGGCAGAAATCAAATCACTTAATTGCAGCATTTTTCATCTACATCTTTTGTTTTATGGTGGTAAAGGCCCCGAAGTAGCCTACCATGATTCATGGCTGTCACTGCTGCCGTTAGCAGTTCAATCTTTCATTCTAGGCATTTTGGTACTGAAAGTACCTACACAATTACTTTGATGAATATGACTTGTTTGTTTTTTCCCCATTTTTAGCAGAGAGTGGATGTGCTTAATACAGACATTTAAATAAGATAGTATTCATGCCTACTGCATCTGCACTGTTTCCAAAGTTGTGTATCCAGTTTCTGAATACAAGCATTTTGCCAAAAAAATTTAATTTTGCTAAACTTACTGATTTTATTAGCCTCTACTAGTAAGTTTATATCACTGAAAAATAATTAATGCTCATTCCATACAAGAGGAATAATCACCTCAGCTCTGGTGCTGTGAAACATCTTTTAAACCTTAGTATTTTAATTTTCTGGGGCAGGTGGCACGATAAAGCCAGTGAACAGGACACATATTGCTGGTTAGAAAGAAAATATGTTTGTCTTCTGTGGTTTGTACATGTACTGTAGAAAACGACTAGTAATGTATTCATATTAGGAGGAGCCTGTGATGGCATCAAATATTTTGGGCTATCCAAAACAACAGAGATTTCAGGAAAGTGTTATTTTTTTACTATGCTTTGTCAGCACAAGGTACACATTCTTCTGAGACAGGAGGGAGGCATGCTTTGGGGGTTTTATTATTGTGTTCTAAATCAAATTCCTAGCATAAATTTTGGCATGGGAATCCATAGAGAAGCTAGATACCTATTTTTAGGATAGACTATAACACTTTTTGGTGTGGAAACAGTTATTTCTATGGATCCTCAAACAAAAGGAGTCTGATGTTCATCAAAAAATTATAATTTCAAGTCATTAGTAGCTCTGTGCCCTGTCTTATTTGAAACATGGGCTCTATTTTATTGTTGTTCTTATTAATTTATTTTATTTTATTGTTTTCTTCTTATTACCAGTACACAGACATTTATGTCTAATAACCACAGTCAGATAATGGACAGGGTTGCCCATATTGTACAGTGCTAATAGCAGTCAATGTACTCATCAGTGTGGTTCTGCATTCATGTGGAATACTTTTTTTAGAAGGCCAACATCAGACGCATACTCAAAAGTATCTTAGACTTAAATTTATAGACTTCTCATACCTAAATAAAAATCACAAAGCATAAATCTTAAGCTGGGAAAGGGAATTAAAGAAAATTCATCTTATCATAAACAGAATCCACAAACTGCTGCACAGCCTGACAGTCACAGATCTGTGGGGTGAAAATACAATGGGACAGAGGTGTCCTGGAAGCTTCTTCTTCCAAGCTTACTTTCAAAAAGGGTGATTCACTTTTTCCGAGAATGTTACAGAGTCTTAATTACACTAGGATGAATGGATTACTGCAAAAATAAAATTGAGCAAGTGCTCAAGTGCTCAGGGGAGCAACTTAACTATTTACCACTGAGGATACAAATGCCATTTAAAATGTTTGGGAGTTCCTGCTTAAATAGTAAGGGATGGAAGTGCCAGTAAGGGCAAATCTCTGTGAGTCACAACTTTGGGGCACTGAAAATATAACAAGTTTGAAACATGTTCACCTCACACTAAACAGTGGCAGTATCCTTCCAAGCTGCCAAGGCATACTGAATCCATGCTTTGGAGAGTTACTTCTGCTCTGGAGATGATTTTGCTTTCTACTTTTCTATGTCACTAATGAATAGATTAGATACTATACTGACAGTGAAATACAGCCATGATAAAATACTGAAATAAGTGGTTAGTTAATCAAATTAATTGTAACATGGTTGGCATTTGCCTTCCCATGGCTGTCTGATTCACAGATTGTTGCTGGGTTTAAAGAAGCAGCAGCCATCCCATCCATATCCACATCACTGTGCGTACACTACTGACAAAATGCAAATGGGTGAAGAAGTACATGAGATAAAAGGAAGAAAGGTAATTAATTGCATATTTCCTTTATTAAACACAGCTTTTAAATAGAATATTCAGCACTATTTACGTGGCACAACTAAAGAAAACAATGTAATACTGTCCCCTTTGCTGGGGCAGTAGTTCAGTACCAAAGGCAATGAGGGGCTCCTCAGCCAGAAGTAATTGCACTGCAGATCATACCTGAAGCCACTGTCAGGAAAAGATGAAATTCATGCAGTGGGTTCTTCACCCAGGGCACAAAACTGTTGCCATCACTGCTGAGGGCAAAGCAACATAAGTCTAGTCCCAGCTGGACTAGATCTGAGTCAGTTAAAATGATTGTTTATGGTCCTGGTGGTGTGATGCTGATGTTTCATAAATTCTCATCTATGTTGGATGTGTTATTCCTGGTGAGGTTTGATTTCTAGACTGGACTGTACCCCAGGTATTCTACCTTGTTTTGGAGAACAGTGAATTCTACTTTATGTTGCTCTGGGGGGAAAAAAAAGAAAAAGTCCTGCATGATTAAGGACCTTCACAGGAGTCCCAGAAGTCTTCAGGTTTCTTATAGTAAGAGATGTAGATATCAATTTTTTCTACAGTCTTTAGGAAGATAAAGTTAATTTTAATTGGAATTAGAAATTTAGTATGATTTTACAGTCTTGTGTAGGTATCTTTCTCCTGATACTACTTTAAAAATGCATCCTGCCATAGATGCTATTTTTAAAATATCATGCTTTGAAAATAACACAGTAAAATAAAAAATGTAAGCTTTCATGGTTTTGTAATAATGTATGCACACCCAAATATTAAAATAACACATGACAATCCACATGTATGGGCAGAAATATGAAAATAAATCCATACTGACTTACCAGTTTGTATTTCTTAGAGCAAAAGTCTTGTGAATCTCTATAAGTTAATAACTAATCAACATTTCAATGTAAGTTATTTTTATTTTTTAAAAAAGAAAAAACTTAAATTTAGTAGTGGGAAACAAGTTGGAAATGTTTACTGCACACTACAAAGGGTTCTCCAGAGAAGCTGTGGCTGCCCCACCCCAGGACATGTTGAAGCCTAGGCTGGATGGAGCTTTGAGCAACCTTGTCCACTGGGAGATATCCCACTAGATCTTTAAGGTCCCTTCCAACCCAAACCATTCTATGATTCTATGGTTCACTTGAATAGTATCTCCAAATAGTATTTACAGAACATATGTTCCTTTGCTCTCAGGCAAAGACATGTTAGTCATACAATTTTATTGATTTTTCTTGAACTCCATGATCTGATCATTGAATGCAATATCAAACCTTGAAGCACATTGTTAGTGAAAGCCATCATTGAATTGGCAAGCCTAGCAAATGACAGAGCATATGGGTTGATTAGCAGTCATGCTGAAGTCAAATAAATACATTTTTTCATGGGGGAAACCAAGAGTAGGGTAGCCTGTAGGGAAATGTATAGTATGGCTGGAACTGTCTGCCACACCTTCATATGGCTGAGTGATTTAAGACAAGTCATAGGATCATTGGAGAACCTCCAGCTGCTGTCAGATGCATACCCAGCTCCCCTTCAGAAATTAACTGACCTAAAGTTATCTTTCTCGTCCTCATACCCTTTAACATGAGGAGGAGCAGGCAAGCAGGATGGACCAGAGAACTGCATTACTGTCACCATGTGTGTGTGTTATACCTCCCATTCTCATGCAAGAGAGTGGATCTTATTGTATTTTGGATCTTCATGTGGTTACAAGACAGGGAGGAAGGTCCAGACTGGTTCTAGTCATGGATGAAAACAGTAATATGACATTAAGGTGTTAAGTAGTAAGATGATAAAGTCACTGTTACTTCTTGGGCAAAATCCCATGCTTTAGTGATAATAGAGCAACCATCCAGGGGGAGTACCCTGTTTGGTGAAACAGCACAAAGGTTTAGATCTGAAGTAAACTTGCGTTGTACTCAAATCATACTTATGAGAGCAAGTTAAAGCATGTGGGCTGTTTTGGGAAGCAGATGGATAAAAATGTGGTTAAGAGAGGAAGACGATTTGGATGTTGGAGAGGGGACTGGCAGGCTGCCTATGTTAGTAATGCTAAGGAGTGCTGGAACACTTGATAATTTCAGAGCAAGTTAGTTTGCCACAGCTTACAACCTGCTCAGCACTGGAGAAAGAGCTTGTTCTGCCTTCTCATCAGTATGTGGTATAGAATAATCACAGTGGTTACCTAACAGTGGTGAAAAGCTTCAGCAGCAAAGGGAAAGAGACTACAAATCTGATTGAATGTGAGCATTTCAGGTCTGGAAATATGTGCTACCTACTAAAATGAGCTATCGACTAATTCTGAAAGAAATGTTATATGGGCTTAATGTTCATCTTCATCCACACTATAATGAGAAGGATTAGACTGGGTTCCATATGTGGAATATTTATTTCAGCAATACAGGAAAATGTATTTCCCTAATATTTTTTCTGTATGCATAAGGCCTTAAATTTTACAGATGTGATTAATGTTTTAATTTGCTGTTCTAGTTGGATACAAGTTTACCATACAATATAAATTACTTACAAAGAGATTTGCTTATATGGAGTTTAATTCATACGCTGTTTAGCCACCATGTGTGGCATAACCTTGCCTTCTCTAAGGGACCAAGCAGTTGTGCAATTGATTTGAAAAATATAAAACAGTCAGGTTACACAAAGCATTTCTTAACAACCTAAACCAGAGCATTTATGAAGCAAACATGTGCCATAATTAGTGTTTATTTTAGCATGAATTGGTAAACAGGATATTAATTGCAAGTTGTGAATTGGATTCCTGACAGAAATCATTCTCATTAGCCAATATTTGGAAAATATTTATACTATCTATTTAGTACATTTTGGTATCTCATTTGCACAGCAAAAGAAGGACAGTTAAATACATCCTTCAATTTGTGTGATCAACAGAGTTTTCACATTAATTGTTTCAGAGTATCTGAAATATGAATCTGGCCACTGATTATGAAATAATAAGAAATTAAGAGAAAAGTATCATCTCAATATGTCTTTTATTTGCTTTTCAACAAACAGCTGCAAATAACACATCTCTGGGATGGTATGAACCAACACATGCTCTCTGTTCTATAAGCATAGTGATGATGAAGTTCAGGGCAGCAAAGACATCTGGACTCAGAAAGCCCAGGCAGAGGGACTGCAGACAGCATATGGAGTGAGAACAGTGACTTAAAGGCTGTGACATTCACTGGTTTTGCTAGACACAACATTTGACTAGTTTTGGCTATGAATAAACTTTTTACCTGAGGATCCAAAAGCCTTTGTTGATGGACTTGTGCCTTCAGAAATTGTATAGAGGATGTATTCCCTGGAGAAGTTTCCCCGGGAAGGACCTGTGGGTAAGCAAAGGTTTGGAACCATATTTGGTAATTTAACATTGGTTTTCTAACCACTTTTCATGTCAAATATGTGTAGCAACTGTAATCTTTCAGATAGTATGAGAGATGAAATGGAAAACTCCCTGCCTTGAAGTGTTGCTGGCATTTTCAAACTTTCTCGTAAAAAAGGGAAGGACAATGTCACAGTGTATGGTCCCAGATTCTGTTATCGTTGAAATCCAGAGGGGTCTTAGTAATGATCTCAGCAGACAGAGGGCGTATTGTTTTATTAAAATTCTTACACCTAGGAGATTTCATCTGTAATCTTGCATAAGGAGTGTGGATGGACCAAAGTCAATCTTCTTACCACATAGAGATGACAGACTGGCAGCTGAATACATGGAGACAATGTGCTCTGTTTACACTCACAGTAGCTTTTCAGACTCTAAAGTCTGAGGTCTTAGAGGTTCTCACTTAAATATCAGGAAAGATAAACCTACTTCAAGTGTTAGAAATAAATTTCTCCCTTATTGACCTGCAAAATACACCACTGCTCTGGAAGGCCATGTGATGACCCTCCACCCTTTCTCCATTCTCTCCTTTCAAACAGACTAAACACCAATGTTTCCATCTGTGCTAACTCCAAGGTAGTCTGGTCTTATCTATTCATCATCTGTACATCCATTGTGTGTACAGGGTAATTAACAAAGCAAATATTTTTTTTGAGAATACAAGATAGAAAACCTTTTGTTTACATAACTACTTTAGTAGGAAAGTGGAAATTGTTTTAAAGCCTTGGCCTATGTAAATACAGTATTCAGCATTTTTGTCCATTTCATTAAGCACTACTCATTTCAATATAAGCCTTATTATCTAATTAAACTATTTAATTAGTTACACTTGAGTAGCATTAAATTGCAATCACTTGCATCTGTTTTAATAGACGACATATTTTATATATGTCCACAAATGCTGGCACAAAATTTTACACCAGCTAACAGCCAGTGTAACTGGACAACTTCTCTGAACATTTTTTAGCAACATTTTAGCAAGTTATCCTAATTCTGTCAAAACAGCTGCATACTAATATTCTAATTGCCAAAACTTCATGTGAATAATGATATTAAAGACTAAATTAGCAGTGGTGATATTGGCTAACGTAGGCAGGACTTGGGTTAAAATGGATTTTACTTCATACATTTCAGGGTACATTATATACAGTATATGTGTTTTTATACACTAAAATTCATCTCTCCCCAAACATTAGCTTCCCTGTTCCCTAAAACTCTACATTTCTTCTTACTTACAAAATAAATAAATAAATAAATAAATAAATAAAATCCAGACTCCTGTTTTGCTTGATGTTATGTGAAACAAGGCAATGTGATGAAGGGTAAGACAGTTCATCAGTCTGCCTTAGTGTATTCTGACGAAAACTCAGCCACGAGGTTAATTCCATTTAATTACCTTAAAAAGGGAAAGGGCAATAGCCATACACACTCACCACCCTAGAGGCAGGCACTGAAGCCTCAGTCCAGTTGCATGAATGCAAGCTTTAAAGTTCATTGGAGACTTCTAATGGGAATCCACCTGGTATCCAGATGCCAGCCTGGAGGGTTGAGCTGGTTTGTATTTTTTGTATAGTATAGGCCAGTCGATGTGCAGCTCTTTAAAATCCTTAATTACAGCTCATACAAAATCATAAGATTTCTGCCATACCATAAATTATTTGAGAAAGTCTCATTTGTGTTCTTGATTAGGACCAAAGGCAATAAACCAAGTGTGGATCTGGTTTGCTCTTAGACATGAACAATTACCTTGTTAATTCTATAATTTAACCATTACTATCTAGTTCCTTTATTAAAGCCACACAGGTAAATCTTGGTTATTGAATCAAAGACATTATTGCACTGTTCACAAGAGACTCTTACACACTGAATAAGAGATACCTGTTTATTATTTCCAGCCTATATACATGCACAAAGATTTTCATGATATCATGTCTTACCCACTTCCAGAATCTTGAAATCAGGTTGACAACTTGTTTATTCAAGCCTTGAGAATTTTTGGCCATACCAGTCTCATTGTTGTGGACATGGCTGACTTGTGTTTTACATTTATTCCAGTACAGATCCCAAAGACAGTTTTAAAAATGCAGAAGTTCTCTCTACAACTACTTGAAAGGAGGTTGTAGTCAGGGGGCGGTTGGTCTCTTTTCCCAGGCAACTTTCAACAAGACAAGAGAGCATGGTCTTAAGTTGTGCCAGGGGAAGTTTAGGTTGGATATTAGAAAGAATTTCTTTACGGAGAGGGTGATCAGACATTGGAATGGGCTGCCCAGTGAAGTAGTGGATTCTCTGTCCCTGGAAATATTTAAAAAGAGACTGGATGTGGCACCCAGTGCCATGGTCTGGTAACCACAGCGGTAGTGGATCAAGGGTTGGACTGGATGATCTCTGAGGTCCCTTCCAACCCAGCCAATTCTATGATTCTATGATTCTAAGTTTAGGGTGTTCTTTGCCCATCCTTTTGGACAAGGTGGTGTCTGTGTTTTTGATGATCAGTGGGTGATGCAAAAACAGAGTGAAATTTAGTCAGTTCCCTCCCTCCAACTTACCCTTGCTAGAAGGGAACAGAAATGCATACATCAGGTATACAAGAAAGCAAGAGATACAGTAAGAAGGGCAGGCACCAATATGAACAGAATATGAGTTCTCTCCCTCTCTATGGAGTTAGCTAATTCTAGATGTGTGCTCTAAATAAAGGGAGGTCAACAAACTGTCATAGGCTTTGTGTTCTCTGAAAGTTTGTAATGTAACCTTTTGGGAGAATAGCAGGCATTTTTGTTCAAGGATGTGGGGGCAATCATCACAACTCCTTCCTGACTGTGCATCTTGTGTGTGATACTACCATTAACTAACCCTTCATGGGAAGGTAAGCACTCTCATATGCTTGTTCAGTAGGCATGATGCTCTGAAATCAGGTTTTCCCAGGAAGATTTTTTCAGAGAGAAAATTGGATATATTTTGGATGAAAGTCTGTTGTTTAGCATCCTATTCTACCATATGCTGTAGTAAATAATTTTCATTCCCACTTCATGATCATACACTCTCTTTCTGAAATCTTTTTACCATTGTACATCATGGTGAAAGGCTGGTGAAAGAGCAGGTAAGGAGCATGACAATCCTAAGCACTGTCTGGAAAATCACAGTTCATTTTTACCAGTCTAATTTGCAAATATATTGAACTAAATTGTCAGTATAGAAGTGACAGAAGTCTTGTTGTATTAAATGTTACAAGAATTTGAGGAATTTATAATGTATTAACATCTTTTCTAAATGAAGTCATTCAAGTTGGAAGAATGAAACATGGACAGCTATGCACATATATATGAAATACCATGCAAGTGTATGAATTCCACCTCAAGTATTTTAACGATGTAAAAATGTGATAGATGTAATGTATTTCTAGTATTCTGTCTTCCTCCTTGCCCATTTAATTATATCAGAAAATGGTAAGATCTTCTTGTTGGTTTTGGTACAATGTATGTAAGTCACCAAAATAACCCCCACTAACTGTGATGAGCTGTTAATATCACAAGTTAACAAGACTTGTTTGTTGTAGGGTATGAACTTTTGTGAATAAGAGTTTGTGAGATGCAGATAATAATGGAAGACTGTTTTACTATTTCAAGGAATTGAAAAAGAAGCTTTGTATTTGTTAATTTCTGTAGTCTTTTGTTTTACAGGAGTTTGGAAATCCCATATATAGGACTACCATTAATACATAAATATGCTAAATATATGGAAGCAAAAGGTGGATGAAGCAGAATTAATATAACTTGCATATGAATTTTTCATGAGAAACAAAAATTATGAAAGTCACTCGCTTTCATAAAATCCATGACTATATCCAAATTTTCTGTGATTCATCCATATTTTCTCCAAAGCTTGTGTAACAAAAATCCCTTCCTTAAGCATAGGATTTGTGTATCTAAAGAATAATACTATATCTACAAAAAATAAGAATACAGTCACAACAAATACAAATTAGCTAAGAACATGAACCCTCCTTTTTCTCATTTTTTCTCTTTGTCTTGTGTTTCTCCTTCCATTTTAATCAGTAGAGAGGTATAGGTTAATAAGGTGCTCGAACTGGCTTTGTAAGAAATGAATAAGCTCTAACATAATCAGAAGTGAAGAAATAAAATGCTATGGAAAAAGAACTGAGCACACATCTACTATAGTTTACCATTGATGTACTTTAACTATACACTAGACCTCTAGTGTATTTAAGCCAGGTCACTGAGTAGCCTCTGATCTGGACTGAAGCAGTGACCTAAGTGTGAAAAGCTGAGAGGGCCACTACTGGTAATTCAACTTGGAAATTCAGATATGGGTATGATGTAGAAGATAATATGGCCCTTTTTAGCACCACGGAGTGAGCAGTAATCTAATGAAATGTCTCTATATTACAGGTCAATTCCATTTTGGATGCATCACTTTAAAAGACAAAATTAAATGCTTCTTTATAGTAATCATATTCCATCTTTTAGAATTGAGGGGCAAATATGTTTAATCACTAGTATTTTAAACAAAGCGTTTGTTTTGCTCCTTTCTAAGTGGATTTGGTCCAGAAAAACACAGTCATACCCAAGAGATCACCTTGCTTTGATTTATGGGTGCTTTTATATAGCAGGCAATCCTCCCAATCAGGAGGAACTATTGTGATTTTTATGATTTACAGCATAATGAAGCAAAACTGAACAGTACATAGGCAACACACAAATTGTGGTCTTCAAGCATTACTTTTTCACACCTAAATTAAGTACTGGAGAAGGATTTTTTAATTAATTATTTTATTTTTTTTTCCACAGTAACAATGTCCCTGTGGAAGACACAATCTCATTAAATACTGTTTCAGGGAAGAGCGGAATATCACCACTTACTGCCTGCCAGTGATAAATATACCAGACTTTTATTTATTGTATTTGTGTCTAGTAATACTTTGTGTTTTTTAAAAATATAAACATTTACTATATAAATATATATACAAATAAATTTTTTAAATAGCAATAGGGATGCATATGTCTTTCCTGGAAAAAATGCTGCTTAGTGGCATCATTTCTCCAGGAAGAATGTGATAATATTACAGAGATTATGCAGTTTTTTTCAATATTTTCCCAGGGATAGAAGCAGAACCAGGAATTCTGCAATGCAAGCTTTTGTGAAGATGTGTCATGGCAATCCACTCCCTTATTAGTTCTTTTGCATGAGACTCCAGATAACATATCTAGAGTGTTAAATTCTTTGATCTACTCTGGGGAAGGTTAAAAGCAAGGAACAGTGTGGGAATCTAAACATGAATAGAATAAAGGCCAGTCCTCAAGATATATTGAAATTAATCTAATGCCAAATAACCCCAAAATGTTCAGGCAATATTGCATCTGGGATGTATTTGTATTTTCATGCAGTTTTCGAGCTCTGATTCCAGAGACTGGGATGCAGTAAGTACATGCTTTATATAATACACCAGAAGGCTAATTTTATTTACAGTTCATTGTATAATGTTCAGGACTGAGGATTATTTATGTTGTTGCCTGTTACTGGGACCAATAGTTAACTCCTTAGCCTAGACAGCTGAAGGCCTGATCCTGCAATGACCTCCATGCTTTTTGCTGTTCCCTTTGATGCCTGGACACTGAACAGTAGGACCCAAGTGAGGGGAAAAACATCCTTTCTGGTACTGTGGTACTTTCTGGTACAGGTACTGTGTGGACCTCTGTTGTGTATGCAGGCACACTTATTTTTTTCTCACAGACTCTTAAAAACACAACCAGAGAATGTGCATCTGTAAGACAGGATTTAAGCCTCACTTTCACCACCACCCCACCCCCCACCCAGGTTTTCCAGAGTTCTTTTGATTGTATTTTGATTGCCTTGCCAAAATTTGTCTCTGAAGTTGGAAAATTAGATTGTTCCTGCAACAAAACCATATCTTGAAGGCAGCTCTTGTGCTTCTAGCCAGTGAGAGTCCAGGCAACTGGGGCAAAGCAACAGACAGATTAAAGGTCTTTAACTCACGTTTTGAATTGGGGTGGGGGAGGCAGACAAGTGGAAGCCCTGTTTGCTGATTATGCACTATAAGAAAAAGTATCAACACCACTCTTTATCTCAGGTTATTGTAAATCATGTTCTCCCACTCTTCATGAAGCAGACCACAACTGACATAACTGAGAGGGAAAGTGCTTATGCGATTTTGCACCAACTGCACCCCTGTTATGAAATAATGTTTCATATTTCATCAATCTTCTTTTTCCATAACCCCTAGGGATACACTATTTAAAGTAAGTTGATTTTCTCTCCCTTTGCACAAGTCTAAGATGAATTCTCAGCCTCTCAACTGAGTCATTGAAAAAGAAATAGCTTCATAATGTACAAGCATTGCTAGTCATTAGAAGGCTTCATATATGATGAAGTCCAAATGTTAATTTATGTTGCTCAATCTCATACTGAGATGATACCAGGACCTTCAGCTCCACTGCTTCAAGGACTGTCTATGTGATGATGACCAGTATTTGAATGACCAGTCCTCAGAACAATCACTTTGATTATGCCAATGACAGTTCTTTGTTGCTGAGAGGGATGGTTGTTCCCTTCAGAAACTTCTTGGATTTATGAATTTCCTTTTTACATGAGCTGCTGGAACACACAGGGTGAATATGTGTCCAAATGTTACTTCCAACCTGAATGAAGTTACAAACCATAGGGAAGTCTTGTGATCCAAGCCAATGCTAAAGACAGGTCTTGTGTGCATCTGAGAAAATAAACTCTTGGTGACAGAGGAAAGCTATCCCAGAAGAATAATCAGTTATTTGCACTGGAATTATTTTTTAGGCAAAACAATGAGAGCTTTTCAGTTTTTATTCTCTGCAGTTCATCTTGGGAGTTAAAAGGTGAGGACAGTCTTTCCAGAACAATTTAAGCTAAGAAATAATAAAAATAAGACTTTTGAAATAAATAGTTAATTCCTGATGAATACTCAATAGATAAGGTGGATTTGGCCTGTGACCTTGGCTGTTTACATCTACTGTGGCTCAAAGCAATATTTTTGTTGTTTTGAGGTTAGTTTTGTTTGCTGACTTTCAGTCTCAAAATACATATTTGGTTCAATGTATACCTTACAAAATTTCTTGCCTTACTCAAGTCTGACTTTGAATCACTATTGTAGAAACATCTTTCTGTCTGGTCACAGTGTAAAAATGAAAGCTTATAATTGGATTGATAGTACTGCATACATTTTATTTTTAATGACTGACCCTGGTAATGCAGTAATGAAAGTTACCCTGTATGTGCAACTCATCTACAATTAATTTAAAACAACATAACATGGATAAGTTTCCTGACTGAAGACAGGAATGAGGTGAACATATTTATTGGCTCCTACTGTAATATCTATTTGGCTTAAGCATTTTTTCTGACACTTAAATCCAGAAAGGACCCTCTTTTTTAGGTCTGTATTTGGGACAAATTAGTCATTATGAAGCTTTTAAATAGAATTAAGCATAAAGATTTAAGCAAATGTCTCATGTTCCTTTTTTGGAACAATCTTAACAAGATGATTGTTTGAAGAGATAAATCTTATGGTTTCCCTTAAGCTTTTCAAGTAAATTTTAATATAAACTATGATCACATTGAAGAAACAACTAACCTGGAATACACATAGTGGAACTAATTATTTCATTCTCCTATTAATAGTGACATATTTTTCTTCAATAGAACAAAATATATGCTATCAGGGAGATCTTTCTTGAGTAGAAATCCTCTTTATTGACATTTTTTCCAAATATTTGCTCAGAGTTGTACCATTTCTGATCACAGAAAGCGAATCAGTTTTCAAAGCTGTACTCTAGATAGCTTGGGTTTGGTAGATGAGAGAATTCTATCTCTGGTTCGATTTAGAGATGGCATATATAATAATGTGTGTTCCTAGAAAAGTAATTATGGAGGATTTCATGTGTGAACAGGATTAATAGAATGTTTCCTCAACTTTAAAACTACAAAGCTATTACATTGGCAATGTACATTATACATAAAATAATTATTTTCACACAAGTGTCTATCCTTTCTAATCTTACTTTCACATGAAGGAAAGTTCTATAGAGAGTTTAATAAGTTATCACTTTTGTTATTATTACCCATATTCACATACATTGTTTTTGAAGAACATACATTTTTCTGATGCATACAGCTAAAAGTAGCATTTAAAAATAATCATATATTAAAAAAGTTTATTTTCAAGAGCTCTTTTGACACTTGGGTTGTTAAACATTATTATGGCAGGTCATTCGAGATCTACACTTTTCTGTATGCTTCAGTTCTGAAATCTACCTCCCCAACCAAATTCCCTTGAAGCCCCACCTGTTTTTTTGAAAATCAGCAGAGCTCTTTCAGTTTGGGGTGCTGCTGGCAGGACTGGGACATCATTGCATTGTCATATTTCTTCACACCTGTGTTTGGGAAGGGTTAAATGGGCAATATAAAAGGTGAGAAGTTCTCTTAAAAAGGTTAAACTTCCCCCTCTCAACAACCTGATATGTTTAATGTACGAGGTATCCTCTTTGAAAAAGGTTGTTAAACATGAGTTTTGTTTACATATAGTGTCATGCAGTTATCAGCATAATCAAAAACTTATTTAATCCTTTTCTAATTCTAAAGTGATTAGCAAGGGCTGAGAAATCACCTTATCTCACTAAAACACAGGTACGAACACAGAGTAAATATTTTGGTAAACAATTATTCTGCCCTTGCATATTCAGCAGTGTGCTAAATTATGCATAATCTTGCATAAGTAATAAGTGAAGGTAGCTTAAATTCAGGGGTTTTTTACCTGACCTATTTCTTTCAGTGCTGTTAGCTTCTTAAATCATGTATGAGCTTTCCGTAAGGCTTCAATGAGTAGTTCTAGTGGAGAGACTTCAGTAATAAATTTCAGGAGAAGACAAGTTTTTTGACAGGCATAATGCAACACATACAGAGTTTGGAACTCACACTCTGGGAATTTAGAGCAATCCTTGCAAAGCAGCTTTTCCCTGTTACATTAATAGAGAAAATGAAGTATGAAAGTCCTCAGGAATTACTGCTAGGTGTAATTTAAATAATTTACCAGAAGACAGTTCAGCACATGCATAGAACAGGGGCATACAGAGTTTGCCATAAGCAGTTTATAAATAAACTATATTCTGCTGAAGTAAGTCAGGCATAAATTATAACTATTCCTTTTGTGGCTATACTCTGTTCCTCATTGTAATAGTTATTTAAAAAAAAAATCTGGGTTATGACCTTCTACTAGAAATCATAGGCTGTGCCTGCCTTGTACCTTGCTTATGAGCATGCTTACATTTAATAGTTTTGTCTGCTATGAGATCAAAGTAAAATTACTATTGCTGAGAGAGGGGGGAAAAAAAAGTGCATTACATTTCTATAAACAGAATCTAGGTAGAATTTTGTAGCTCAGTGGAAAAGGGAGTGTTCCATGCCAAAGACCATTGACAAATATCTGACCATTTAATGAAACCCTTATGCAGTTTTTAATGTATTATTCTATTTCTAGCCTCAAGTGCTGAAAGTTAAAATGACAGAATAATTTCAAAGTATCAATAGAAAAATATGAAATTAAGATAATAGGGAGTACAGAGAGGGTAAAGAACTATTTAAATATACTTGTAGATACTGGGTTGCTCCTGCTACTGCACAGGAGCTGCAACCCTAACCACTAGGGTTATTAATGACTGTTAGTATTTGCCAACTAGAAATATTTTCATTTATTTTAGTGTTCAGTAATAAGAGTCCAAGGTGAAAGTTTCAAACAGTTCAGAGACTCTCGCTGGGTTTTGAATACCAAATTAAAAATATATTAAATATATTTTATTCTAACTCCTCTAAGTACCTCATAAAGAAAACATGAACATGATTTAATGTTGTTTTACCTGTTTTTTATTACTCAGGTTATGTGATTTCTGATTCCTGTTTAACACACAAGAATACAATCTATTTCTGATCTTATGTATTTCACCTTGTTTTTTAATATCATGTACTTTTCTTAATTTATTCTAAATCAACTCCTCTTGTAAATCTAATTATGGATAAAATATTACAGTCACTGGAGCTCATATGCAGTCACAGGTCAGAAAGAAGTGCTTTCAATCTCTTTTGTCATTTTGAGCAAAACACTAACTCACATGATTAACCTTCAAGCAAGTCATTTAAGATATTTTCCTGAGGAAAAAAATATTTAAATTTCTGTTGGAATTTGGGATTTTTCTGAATGAAATTTACTAACCCGTTATACTCAGTCTTGTATAAATAGAGACTCTGATATTTCTGTAGCCTTCTCTCAGCTAAAATATTATGTACATTTTAATTGTTTGCATAATTATGTTAATTCATGGATAATAATACATTTATATTTTAGCCTAATTATATATATATATAACTACATCAGTAATTGCATTGATTAAATATATATATATGTATATTTATTAATACAGCTACACAATGTATAATGTCTGTATAAATAATTCAAGCTCTTCTTAACCTAGCATTTGTCAGCTCACCCAAGTCCTCTTTGCAAAACTTGTGCTAGACTAACAATTAACATGGGGAATAGGTTTTGCTTCTCACCTAAAAATATTTAGGTAGAGTGAGCAGAGGAATCTGCATGCCCTGGGGAATCTTGGCTACCCCTCCAAAATTGCCTACGGCATGAAATTCTGTCTGTGCTTCACATCACTTTATCTACAGCACTCTGGGTAATTTTGCAAGTCCTCATTCACAGCAGTCCAGGTTCCAGAGTGTTGCAGGCTGGATTGAGCCCTCTACCACAGGTGGGATGTTCTCCCATCTAAGTGAGAAAAGCTTTATGTGAAGGTAGTCAAGTGCAGGACCAGACCTCATCACTCAGATTTTACTGGTCACTCTGGTCATACTCTTCAGATAAGGCATTAATATAATTGTTTCTTTCAAAGGTTTGTACTTGTTGGTTGTTTATTATGGTTTAATCTGATTTTTCCCAGAGTAGGCATAGGATTTATGACAACTGCTATTTGGGATGGAAAAATCTTCATATTCCTGATAAATGGAAAAGTATTTTCTGTGCCCAGAATAGATATGCATATGCAAAAAAAAAATTAAAAAAAAAAAAATCTATATAATTAGCCATTTCCCCTAACTATCCTTTGAATGTGCTGTAAATTTAATTTTCTTTTCTAAAGAAAAATCGACTCATTATCACTGTGGTTTAAGCAGTTGTCTTTTCTAACATAGAGGCTTTTTCAATTATTAAAATGAACAGTTAGAAAATTAAGTAATGTTAACATGAAATTTCTCCTTAATATGCAATAAATACAGGTTGTTGGAATGATAAAAACAGTTTAGTTCAAACAATTTAATTAACATCCTTACAAGGTTCACTGAAAATAAAGTGAAAAGCAAAATAAAATCACTGTCATGATCCTGACCCTGTGCTGCAAATTAAAAAAACAGCGAAGTGTCATAAATTTCAGCAGCTCAATTTGGGTTCACTTAATAGAACTATGACAAAAGCAAATGTTTTGTCACTTTCAGACTGTTGCCATGAAAAATTGTAGTGCATAATTAATGATAATCCACTCTTTAATTTGTATATATAAAGACACAGAAAGTTGCCACTGATAGCACAGAAATAATATCATTTTCAGAGTTAAAGCAGTAGAACTGTTTCATCTAAAACAACGAGTCAGGGAAAGGATAATGGAAGGTGTCAGAGGCACAATAAATAAGATTAGAGTGGACAAGGAGAAGTGAAAAGTATTAACTGCATTGAAATTTTCAATTAGAAAAGCAAAGCAAATCCTTTATGAATCATCTCCTCCACCTTCCTCTAAACCTTTCTGAATAAATGCATTTGAATTGCCTGAATACTAGCTCGTACAAAATCAAGCTCTTTCAGAGAAATGAATTATGGTTTTATGTCATTACTCTAGCCACTTACATAATTTTTAAGAACACAGCTAGGCTTTAAAATCTTGAACACCTGTGTCTGAAAAGGCCAGAGGGAATTAGGTGGTGTCTTGGGTTAGTGCAGTGGTGGTTTGGAAGGGGTCGGGCAGAGGGGCGGCTCCTGTGAGAAGCTGCTGGAACCGCCCCGGGTTCCAACCCTGGCCCCACATCTGCGCAAGGATGAACAGATATGGGAAGCTGGATGGGCCTCTGCAAGTAATATATTCAAGAAAGGGAAAATGAAACTGCAAAAATATAAAAAGAGACCTGTAGGGTAGAGAAGAGGAGGAAGCGAGAGAGTGATTCCAGAGCAAAGGCACCAAGGTCAGCGAAGAAAACAGGGAAAAGCGCCTGAGCGGAGTTTTCCCCACAGCCCGTGGTGAGATGGCGGCTGTGGCCCTGCAGCCCAGGGAGGAGCAGGGTGGAGCAGCCCCTGAAGGACCACAGTGGGCTAAATATGGATTTGTACTCCCCTGAAGTGTCACGGGTGGGCAGATCTAAAGCAACAGGCTTCTTGGGATCACGGAGAGGGTCAGATGTGGATCTGCAGCCCTGTAGGAGCCGGTGCCAGAGGAGGTGACTGCTCCCGCAGCAGCCGTGACTCTGTGTGCAGCCCGGGCTGGAGCAGTCTGTGCCTGAGGGACTGCACCTGTGGGAGGGACTCATGGCCCAGGGGTTCCTGAAGGACTCTCTGCCATGAGAGGGACCCTGCAGGGGAAGGAAGGGCTGTGAGGAGTCCTCATGCTGAGGAGGAAGGAGCGGCAGAAACAGCGTGTGGGGAACTGACCCTAAACCCCCCCTGCCCCTCCCTGTGCCCTGAGGGGGAGGCAGCAGGGAAGCCATTCGGGACCGGGGAGAAGGGAGGGGTGTGGGGAAAGGTATTAAGAGCTGGTTGTGTTTCCTCCTTCTGCTTAGAGTTAAGCTAGTATTTTTCTTCGTCCCAATATGAGTCAGTCTGGTTTCGCCTGTTACTGTACACTGTAGATGTACAGGGACTGAAAACCTCTCTGTCCTTGTCTGGATTCAGGAGCCTTTGGATGGATTTTCTCCTCCCCATCTCACAGTGGGGGTGGGGAATGGACGAGCAGAGGCCTGGTTGATACCCACTGGACCTAAACGACAGCAGCTGGTCACCTTTCTAAGCAGACCAGAAACATAAGAGCATCAGCTGAGCAGTGGCAAAATATTTTATGTGCTGGATGCTATGAATCACATTGCTTTCCTGGTTTACATGGGTGGTGTTTCTGGGCATTGCATCCTGCTGAATATAGGGACTGCAGAAAAGCCAACACGAGGTTAATGATTAGGCAGACAGCTTTCATCAGCTCACTTCTGAGATACTCACAACAAGAATGGACATTGAATTTGTCCCTCTTCTTGCTTAGAAGATATGACAATTGTTCCTCTTGTTCAAAGACAATTTAATTTTTTTTTATGTTTGTTTTTTTCCTTTATCTTTTGAGGCAGCTGTGTTTGGGTCACCATTGTCTTGGAACTCTAAGATTTTGACCCTTTGGCTTGGAGCCATGATTTATACCCAACTTTGGTCTTCTATCTGACTGAATAGGACTCTGCCTAGGTGATTTGCCACCCAAAGTATAGCTACACAATCGCTAAATCTAAGATCATATGTGAGGAGTACCTTCAGAATGGAATGTTTAATAGATACAACTAAGAGGGCTTTACACCTTAGTACAAGTTTTGATTTTTACACATCCCTGCCCCCCACACACCCTTTTTTTTTTTTTTTTTTTCCTGAATTATTTAATGTCGTGGAGTTCTGAAAATAATTGGCAATTACTGTGTGAACCATGTAGGTGCCATGAGGCAGCAAATACCAAGTCCCTAGCAGGATTTATTTAGGGATGCCTTTAATACCTCACCAATGTGCATGCCACACCGTTTCCAAGAACTGCAAAAGTTCTTTAGATTTTTCTTTTTACTAGAATCCTTTTTGTCTTTTTTAGTGAATCCTCACCTATGTCTCACATTCTTAGGGTCCTGCACTGAGAATATGAAAAGCTGCTAAAATTATCATCCTTTTTATACTAAGTAATACTGACAAAACCTTCTCTTCCCGCTGTAAAGAACTGGTGTGTTAAACATTATTCCCAAGACCTGATTTAATAAACCTAAAAAAGGAGACTCTAATAAGCATGCTTTCTAAAAGAAATATTTAAGTCTAGATGTAATTTCTAAACACTATTCCTTGTCAACATGAAAAGGGAAAGGATGGGAAAAGAAGGGAAGGGGGGGGAAGGGAAAGCACACTGATAAGTTTTCTATAATACTTCAATAAGCCCAACCAAGAACTGTATCCTGTGATAGTTTAGGATAGCTAGTCCATAAAAATTTAAAAAGTAGGAGTGATTAGAAAATATAAAGAGGTTCAAATATAAGTTTTCTTGTGCTCAGTTCAAGAGAAAATGTATGCAGAAGTTTTGTTATTTCTGTATCTATATGCATGCATGTGTTTGTGCATTTGGATGTATGCAGCTGCTTTTATCTTACAATGTACACAATGCTTTCTTACTTTCCTAGCAATAGTGACACTGCAGATAGTGAATTTACTTCTCCTACAAGCATGTTTGTTCAAATTGCACCAAGTTCATGAAGTACACTTTAAAACACAATGTGGACAGGAAAGCATTTTCATTCCACTAATTCATACATGTGTAAGCATTTGGAACAGGAAGACTTCATGTATACCAGCTGTCTCATAGCACCTTGCATAACAAGGTGCAAAAAACAGTTCACAGTGTCATGGGGCTTTTTTGTGTTTTTACTTATGTATGAGTTGGTTTAGATGTGTAAGGCAGTGTTGTTCCCTTTCTGCAGTCTTTTATATTAAGTAATAGAATATATTGGTTGATGGATGAAGAGTTATTTGAAGTAATTATTTTTTCCACAGCTTCTTATCACCTGATCTGAAAACTGGGGGGATAGGGCAGAAACCTGGGAAATCCTTAGTTGTTTGGGCTGGGCTTTGTGCTTTAGGAAAAAGTTTTTTAAGTCTGCTCATTTTATACCTATAAGAGTTTATCTTGAGTAGGGGAGGGAGGAAAAAGGACTCTGTGCCACTTTGAATACTCCTGCTTTCCTGAACTCTGTTGTGAATGAGTATCCTAAAAGCACTGGTGTAATTGTGGTTACAGTGATAGGGGAAAATGAGCTCTTCAGTGTCACTTTAATTCTGTTCCTCCACAGCCAGCATGCTGGCTCTTTAGAGACATCACCTCATGCCTCAGAGAAGCACTGGATTTGCAAATTTTGCTCCTGAGTTTATCCCTGGAATTTAATTGAACCTTTTACTTTCATCACACCAAAGATATTTGCTATACCTTAATCCAAAATCCATAAGCTAGAGATTCAGTAAATAACTTTTTTTTTTTTTTTCCCTTGGATATTCAGGAGGATTTTATATCATTTTGTGAGGAATATCTCTCCACAAAATGGCTAATAGTTTCATCTGCTTTTATATTAGCAGTAATAATAGTGTTGCAAAAGAAACCATTTTTTGGCAATACAATTGAGAGTTTTACTGCAGTCATAGCTCTTAAGATCCCAGGTGAACACAGCATTTAAGCCAACACAGTAAATGATCTGAAGGTGGGCCCTTTAAACAGCAATCCACGTACCTCTTGGGAGCTTAGTTATTAGACATAGTTATTTAGATACTGTCCTAGAATAATTTGAAAGATAAAACTATTTATTTGGTGATCAGCCCTATGCTCTGCTACTTTGACTGTCATGAGGGTAGCCAAGTATGGATTTCAGCCCTGAAGAAAATTCTATGCAGATCTACATAACTTCTCTGTGGGCTATCTCCAAAGACCACACTGCAGAGTTTGCTGCCCACCACTGTGGGCAGAGTTTTGGGTTTTTTGCCTAACAAAAAAATTAGTAGCAACCAACCAAACAGATCATCTAAACTGGAATCTTGTGACATTTCCATTCCTTTGCTCTCTGGCTTTACCATCCCTTCTCTCTTGCTACTCTTCAGCTTCAGCTTTCCATTACCGTGACACAAGTCTCAGGAGGTTCTGTGGGTACCTTTGCTATGGGACTTAATGGGTTGGAGGCCCCCCAAATAACATGATCTCTCTGGTACTAAATACTATATATCTGTCAAGACAGGAAGTTCCATTAGGAAAACAGGCCTCTGTACAAACTTGAAAATATATATTCAGAAGGTCATAATGTAGCTAAAGACTGAGGAACCTGGAGAGTGAAGAATAAGTGGAAAGTGATTAAATGGTAAGTGATATCTTGAAAACATACGAGAGATTTTAAAAGGCTACATGCAGAAAACAAAGAGCTATTAGTTAAAAAAGGTAAATTGCAGATAGCACTATTCTAATATCAGTCCCACAATAGCCATCAGAGATGAACCAGTAATATAATTTCTTTTAAATGGATGCTATTCTAGTCACACTTATCATCTGCAGAGATATTTCTAATATCTATACCAGATACTAAAAATATTTTAATTTATTATTGTTCTAGATTTTATTCCAAGTTTTCTACCACTTTTTACTTCCTATATTTTTTGCTTCTATAACAAAGTGATCTTGCAAAGTTGCCTCATTTTATTTTTTTTATATGAGACTCTAAAGTTAATAAAAATTAAAGAAATAGAAAATATTACCTTGCTTTAAAAATGAGATATAACTTTCTGAATTTCAGCCTAAATGCAAACACACACATGCTCTATATGTGATGTATATTTATAATGTATTATTTAGAGAGATCTAAAGTAAGTGTTTTTAGTAGTTTCTGAGGTAGTCAGTGCTCCCTGTCTCACAACATTTGAACAGGACTATCTGGTTTACTTATTTCTAAATGAAAATTAAAGCCTAAATAATTTTCAGAAATGGATTTCTGCTGAGTTAATGAGTGATGAATCATGGTGAAATAATGCAATAAGTACATACAGTGGCCTTTGGGGAATATAGATTTTTTTTTTTCCATTTTGTACATTAGAACCATTCTGTAGATCAGACTTCATCTCCATTCAAAATGGTGTTTAACCCCACTCTCTGATTATTGAGCTTCTTATAGAAATACTCCAAATGTTAGCAGCACTGGAAAAGGCACAAATGAAACCCAGCACTAGTCTTGTGATAAATTCTGTAAAAATTTAGCTGTGTAGCCAGCCAAGGGGAGTAATTTCTGTTTTCCAGTCTGAAATTTGAGAATAAGATGTACTATGTTTCAGCGCCTTCAAAGCTCATTTCATAATAAGACTAACAAGCTAAAATAACTTATTTTATCTGAGTGACAGAAGAGGCAAATAGACTGTGATCTCAGAATACCAGTGTAAGGAAGATTTCTTGTGGTAGAAGGCTTCTGCATCCCAGTAAAATAAAGTGTAATAAAATTCAGTATTTGAAAACTCAGTGCCATACACATTCAGACAAATATTACATGAGAAAAGTCAGTTTACATTGTAATAAAGCTATGAATCTCTTGGATTCTTATCACTCTGTAGGATACATACAGTGGAAAAAAAAAAAAAAAAGACTAACCTTACTTCCTGAGGGCCTTATTTTATAGTCTTATGCCTATATTAATAAAACAAGCCTTACCCTTCTTGCAGTAAAGTGGTTTGGCACATTGAGGCAGAAGAACAAAGTAGTCAGCCATAGTTTTCACCAGAGAGACTTGGCATTTGGATGTTTATTTAAAAGATAAATACTGGCAAGAATTTTTTTTCTCCTTAACTAGGTCTTCTCTGCTGCTTAATGTATGATTGCAAATATAGGAGATTCAACTAGAAATTTATTGGTACACTGATATATCTACTTCATTGTTAATTGTAATATCTGGGTATATTAATATGAATTAGTGCTCTTATTTAATTCAACTATAAGCCTTAATACTTGAGATATTTTTCTGCAGGATGTACAAAGAGATGTCATTTTCTGATGTAGTGACTATTTTTCAGGGAAAAAAAGTCACAAATTAAAGTCCTTATTTTAAAAATGTATAAAATTCTTCCATTGTGAATACATACATAATCAAGAAAGTATAAATAAAATGAGTCTTTGTCATGGCAATCTATATATTTTCTTGCCATAAATCTTCTTAAATTTTTTCTCACTTCTTACCTCCCTTTTCAGTTGCTGGTCTGTATTTTTAATTAGTCTTTTAAAAGTTTTGAAAAGGTATGTATGAAAAATTTATATCAACTAAACAGAATAACTTAGAAAAATGGAGGTTGGTTTGCAATGCAAAACAAAAGTGTCCCATTTTTAGATATAAACACTTATTTTTAGTTATTTATAAAAAGTATTATGGTAGGATGTTTATTCTGTAAACTTGATGTTATTACAATTGGCTGTTGCATATAAATTTAGTCAACAAGTCATTAGAAAAGTTTTTCAAATTACTTATGATAAGTTCATTTTTGCCTCCTTCAAAATCAAAGCATATCCTAATCCAACTCCTTTGAACTTTTTATCTTTAAGAGGGTAGCAATAATGTAACACCAAAATAACACTGAAAATTCAAAATATAAACTAAAGGTTTCCACTTACAGTAACTGGATGGATATAATAAATAAGTCCCTTTACAGATAGCAGTATTATTTTAGACTCACTGTATTTTTCTCTAGATTTCAGTTCCATGAAATCATATGATCTATGAAGAAGTGATACCATAGTGTTTAAAATATACAACATATCAGGTTCTGAGAGTTTACATTTATCCAATGCATGGAAAATGTAGAAGATTTGGTGCTGAAGGATCATTTTAGAGATTTGACTGGTTTAGCACTTCCACATACAGACTATAGCAATATCACATTCCTGAAAAACAGATGCTGGTAAAACACCTTTTAAAACATCATTTGATTGTTCATTAATAAAGTATTAAACACTTTTCTCAATGTCTGCTGAAAGCAATAGGGAAAGTGACTACCTTCTAATAAAATACCAGTTTTTCCTGATTCCTAAACCAGAATATACATACAATGCCATTAAAAATATATTACAGTCTTGAGAAATTAAAAACATTGTTTCTCAAGCAAGTCTACCAGTACAGGCCACAGAGCATACTGGACAATATCAAGTTGGTAACACAGATGATGTTAATGATTTGCAACAGAAAAACTTTACTCCTAGGTTTTCAGGATAAGGATGGAAGGCGTTTGTGTGGGAGGGTGGTAGAGAAGGGGAGAAGAAAGGCTGCACCCATGGAGCCCTTTTGCTTTGGATGAGTTATGCACAGGTTATAGAACTTTAGAGTATGTAGGGAAAAGAAACAGAGCTTTTAAAATTTTCACTTCTTGAGTAATCTCCATCCCATTTCATTCCATCCAGTGTTTGAGATACAGGAAAGTACTGGTCTCAGGATGAATACTTTCACACTCGTTTATATATATTGCATGCCTCAGCTTACTCATTTTCTTTCTATATTCTCAGTAGTATTCTTGGTACATACATGTCAAATCTTTATACCCCTGTTGTGATTCTTTTCCAGTGACAGAATGGGAAAAGGTAATATTTACTTTTCTGTATAGGCAGTGAACTAAATACAAAGCAGAAATCCCATGAAATGTTTTAAACTAGAGACATATGGGTACCAACTGATTTATTTTTCTCTGTCTCTGAACGCTGCTCACCCTGCACTGTAAAAATAATTATTAAAGAGAAGTAATGTATACCCACTCTCTGCTTTTGTTAATAGCATTTTGTTTCATGGGTGTGTCAGATGTTCATACAACATAATGAAATATTGAAACAGATACTGAAAAATGTACCAGTCTAACTGAAAGTTATTTGTTTTGAACAGTTACACATATTAATTTATCTGCACCTCAGGAAGTGACCTAAGATAAAGTGGTTTACAACTGAATAATAAAGTGGTTTACAACTTTATGTTGGTAATAGTATTGCTACCCCATGGATGAGGCAAAAAACCTGTTCAAGTCACTTGATGTAAGTTCAGATGGAAATATGAAGTACTCTGGTGGACAGTGTGCCCTAGAAAAAAAAAAAAAAAGTGTAATTACAGAGTGATCTAAACCTTCCAGAGACTCCAACTGAAGTCCTTGGACTCTACAGCAATGAGACTTGCAGCAAAGGTAATCATTTAGTTGCTGAAAATATCTAAGTGTCTTGGACCTATGACAGGTCTTCTCTCACACAGCCTTTAACACCAGACACAATTTGATTCCAACAGTGAAATGTCCTCAGCTGAATTTTATATTAGTGAATTAAAACCAAAATGTGTCCATCTTGCACTGTTGATAGAAAATAAAATGTAGAATTCGAAGTACTAATTGTGGCATATGCATTTACTGTCATTCTCGTTCTTGCATTTGACTGTATAAGGAAAACAGTTGTTTTCTTTTTGGCATGTTAGGTAAGTTTTTGTTCCACCCAGAATTGTAGGGTCTTATTAGACAACACTAAGTTTTCATATTATTAGAATGCAATATTACCCTGACCAATATATTAGCTTACACATTGTAATGGGAATCCATCAGTCCTACATAATTCAGCCAGTCTACAAGTTAAAACAGTTTGCTGTCTTGAGGATCAGGATAGATTTTGGTTAACATCTTCTTAGGTAGTATTTAATAAAGTTGCAGCCTTTCATTTTTTCATACTTTGGTTTCAACATGCTTCTGTATTATCCTCTTTTCACCTGCTACTAAAGGAGAGTATTCACATAGCCTTTTCTTTTGCTGCTCAGTAACCCTAGGATGTGCCTTGAGGAGCAACAGCTGTCCATCCGAGGCAGCCTGTGCTGCTGCACTGCTGCTGTGTTTTACCAGCAAGCATTCCTTGGCACCCTGTGTTATAGCTTGTCCCCAGCCATAGAACAGCTTGTCACATTGGCCCCAACCCCAGAGAGGTAAATTGTTAACATTTTATTGTCATATGTATTACCCTGCTATAAAGAGTGCAATTTACCTATTCAGCTAACGTGAGCCATGGTTGTAAGGGCTGCCATTTGATTTTCTAAACTGCATGAGCATTCATAATCAACTTGTAAAAACTGGGCCATGATGCATTAGGAGCTATTAAGCCATCATTTACAAACACTTTGAAATACCGCTGAGTTCCTTTACGTTTAAAAGAGGAAATAACTGATGTATTTCAGTTTGGTAACGTTTGATAAATTCATGCAAGGAAAGCCTAAAAGCACTGTTAATTAATCAAAATCAAACTAATAGAGCAACCACATTTGTGAATCAAGGGGGAGGGGAGATTTTTAATAGAGCTCGGGGGAGTCAGCGTCCCAACTTCCACTGAATTTAAATGGGAATTTGCTGCCTAGTTGCCTTGGGTGTTTCTAAAAAGCCCAGCCTGAAATTACTGTTTGTGTAGTCCTTTCTCATTCTCATTTAGAAGACACTGTTGATGAAATAACAGTTATTATTTAACAGGACATATGATGTACATATGTTTCACATCCTTTGTGTCATGGGAATGTTATAAACAAGTGGGTTCCACTTTTCCTTAGAGGTCCTTCAAAATAAACAGATTTTAGACTGCTCCCTATATTTTTTTTTCAAATATGCCTTTCTAAATGAAATTTAAAAGAAAATTAAAAGGAGCATTGAATGAAATCATGGACAACAGTGTGCAGAATAATAAAGACCAGCACTTCCATTAAAAAATACTTGCATTGGTATGTGCCAAATACAGATTAATTTAATCTTATATGCACTTTATTGCATTGAAACTTGTAACTGACATAATTATTGGAAAAATATTGTACATTTTTAACTGAAGGCTCCTTAGCAAAACTTATCTGTGATTTTCTTCTGAAATTGAAGCCATTGTTAATTTTTTTCACAAACATGTGAACATGGTGCCCATTTAGAGCTTCCTTATTTTTATTTTTTAAATATTTTTTTCCAACAGAATAATATCTACTATGAATACTATGTTAATTTCTATCAAACATTTTGTTCACCAGCTTAAAAAACAAAACCCAAATGTACCACACAACTGAAAATGTAATGGCTGGCAGATTTATGATTGAAAACAAAATCAATTTTTTTGATCTGTAAATGTCAGTGCGTTGCTTGGCAGGAGGTGCAGGGAACATGCCAGCCCTCCAAAGCAGCAGATCCTTCCCTTTGTCCAGGCTATGACTGACTGAACCCACTGCAAAAGGTCTTCTGCTCATTTGGCACACTTTCAGAGAGGAGCACACCATTTCTGAAATACAGCTACCTGGAGATGTGTTTAACTGTTTTGTCAAAAAGACTGAATGGAACAGAATGGGAGCTACATGTTTCTGTTTCCCTACAGAAAGCAATAAAATTACTTCATCCAAGCTCCATCTGCAGAGAACTCTACTTTCATATTGTTTGTCCCATCGAGTGCCTCATCCTTGATTTCAGATAGGTTCCACTCTCTGACACAACTTTTTGTTAGAAAATGGACTGCAAAAACTTGGGAGACCACTGTGCTTTTTAAAAACTCTTATTGTTTACTGAGGCAGGATTTGCACAATAATTAAATAGAAATGGTGAAACGTGCTGAACAGACTGAGCAAAGCCATAAATTTTCAGAGTTTTGACCAAAGGGCAAAATATATTCCACTTACAGGGATCTAAAGTGAATTTAATGAGGGAAGATTTTGGAAGTCAAAGGCTATGTCTCTGCTGGGTATCTTCCCTGACTCAAGTTCCTGTCAAAGGCATACAGGAGTCTGGATGTCACCCTTTTTAGATAATAAATATTGTAGTGAGTACTTCTTAGGACATATTTGAAACTCATTTTAAAAATCTTTAGGTGGTGTATTTTGGAAAGACAGGAGAGATTTTACAGATGTCAAGACTGTCTAAGATATTAGTTCATAAAGATGATTTCAATGAATTGGTGCACATTAGAGTTAATTATTGATGACCTTAAAGACAGTCAAAATGTAATAAATGCCAGGACAATGATATATTTTATTTCTAGAAGAATTGTTTTTAATTGTACTTCATGAGTAAACTCTTTATTTCACAAGTAAGCTGTACATAATGGATAAACAACCCTAATTTTTCTATTTAGTCAGTAGATTCTTCTGAGATCTTTACAAATGTTTTTCAGTGCTATTGTACATGGAAATTTAAATTATGCTAATATGGTATTGTTTGTTTGTCAGGACATGGAATATGACAAACGTTCCTCTTAGTATTTTAGACTTTACTAACACCCACTGCAGTCTAAATCTAAAGGTTACCTGAAAGAGCTTGCCAGAATGTTCAAGTTGTACACAAAATTTTGAAGGTCACTTTTTTTGGATGAAAAGTACTAGCTAACAGCTTTCTAAGACAGTTGAAACTAATTTTTGAGAACTGTAGGTGGTGTGCTTTTGGATACCACAGAACAAACAAGAAATTTGTGCATAATGTGTCCCAAAGTTACATATGCACTACATTGTTATTCCTGCTGCTGTGAAAATTTGTCTCTGCATCTCTGAAAACTTGTGTTTGAAAATCTGAATCCTGATAAATAAATTATACTAATTCGTATAGACTACTGGAATAACAGTTGTAGCTTTTCTCAGGGTAGGCAGTAAAAAAGTGTTTGTTAATCAAGTGGACCGCATACCTGATTCTTTTTAGGAAGGCATATAAAGGGAATTTGCTATTGATTTTTCACAGTATTGGCACAGTTTCATTTTTTTCTTTAACAAAAAAAAAAAAAAAAAAAACCAACAAAACCCCCCAAAACAAAACAAAAGACAAAAAGAAATAAAAAAGCCCCAGGAACCGTATTCAGGCTGTTCTCACTGGCTAATTTTGTTTTGGATGTAGACATGTAAAGGCCATAGTAAAATCAATGAGTGTTGACTATCTAAATACCTAAAGAGAAATACAGAGAAAAAAAACAAGTATGCACTCCCAACAGTGCTTTTTATTGAGTACAAGATCCAGACTTCAGTGCCTTATTTCTAGGTAGCTCACCATGGATAAGAACCACCCATGTGTAATATAGGGACAGTGAGACAAGAGGAAAATGATAGTTTTAGAAGTTGTTCTCTCAGCCTTCTCACTTCTGTTCAATGTCAGAAGGAACTCAGCTGAAATGTAAAAAGCTTATGACATTTGAACAACAGGGGAGAGAAAAGGCTAGGAGGGAGGGAACCAAGACTTAATGCTACAGTATCACTCTGCTAGTTAACGTTCAATAAAACTTTCACAAACCACCACAAATCACTCTACACATTTCATCATTTGAAGTCTTTTTATTTCATGTTTTCTGAGCCCCTGAAGAGTCATTTTAATTCTTTTCTTGTGACGTTTTCCTTTGAGACCCAGAAGCAAGAGAGTAAACTTGAAAACTTGCAACAAAAAAAGCATGTTTGTTTTCCTTTGTTTTTTTAGAGGGAAGTAGATAAAAAACATTATATATATATATATATATATAAATAAACAGAATTCTATTGGTAAGAGTTGTGAGTCCAGAAAAAAAAAAAAACAAAAAAACCAAAAAAACCCACCTGCCTAAAATGAGGTACTCCATTTTTTTTCCTTCTCTTATTGAGTGACTAATTTTGTAGACTTTAAAAGCACTGTATGGGAAAGAGCAGCAGCTGAGTTTTAGGGAAGTCTAGGTACCTTTCCTTTAGATATGTGTCCTTGAACATTCTTAGATAGTACATTTTTCTAATTAGCGTTTCTTTTTCTGTCCTTTCCCTTCCCCACTGGATAATGGAAGAATGAACTCTTTCAAGACTCCAGTCTTCATCTACCTCTGAAACCAAGTTGATTTAGTACCTCTTTTTCATTGAAACCAATTTTTTACAGGGTCACATGACTTGGTTTTGTTGTTTAGTTTAGTTTAGTTTGTGTCACATTTTCCTGGCTGAATTTTCTGTGTGAAAAATCAAGATATCTCATTTTAGGTCAAAGTTCAGACCCTAAAATGACAATTTCCAGGCTGTTGAATAAAGCTAAAATGATACTTTTCCACAGTAATTCATTCCAGTATGGCACCTGTAGGGCACTCTTGATTTTATGGGTGAAGATCTCCAGCTGATTACATTACTCACAGAAAAACGCATATTTTTTGAGCTAAGCAAGTTTAGAGACACCATGTAAATTAATGTGTTGAATCAAAGTGCAGTCTGAGCACACAGTGTAGAAAATCAGACTCAGTAATAAATATAAGATATAGGCAACTGGAAACCAATAAGAAAAATCTATTCAACTGAATTTACTTGAAGATTTTCAGACTGGGTATAAAATATTCTAGTGCAAAAAGTTTTTCTGTTGATCCAAAAAAAGATGCATATTTGATTTTGACATTTTAAAGTCAAAATATTGGAATTTAAAAATCTCAGTTTGAAATCAGAGCTCCAGAAATGCTGACGCTTCCTGCGTGGCAAAAATTTCTGTATATTCCGTAGTATTATTCTAAATGTTTACATTTGCTAAGAATGCCTTGTGCATTAATGGCTTTGCTGCTATTTTTGCCTAAATACTAATTCTTTCTTTTAAACTTTAAAAAGATATCTAAAAGGGGCTACAGAGGCAAGTCTTCTAGTCTTTCATTAATTTAATAAATATTTCCTTTGGCTTTATTTGAGCACATTGAGGTATGTAGTGCTGGCTAACAAAGAAGCCCAACCTGTCATTCCTACTGTCTCAGGCACTGCTGTGAGGCTGTTTGTGCTGATCAGTAGGTAGTTCATGTCTTCTGTACACAAAAGAGCATTCTCTTTCAATTAAGTGTTACTTTAGATCTCATCAGGCATTCCTGGCGTGTATGTAATGAACCTTGCAAGAATCTGCACATGAAGAATTTGGCCAAAAATAGCCAATTTTATGACTCTTAATTGAGAGCTTCAGAGAAGTGCTTGGCTGTGTTCCTCCCATTACTGCTAAAAATTAAGTCTTCAGTCTGGAAGACACATTCAGAAAAATAATCAACATAATATTCCCAGTAGTTAGAAGGCTTGCACCTGGAAATGGAAGAGATGCTTTCAGCCAGCCTCTGACCAGGGAGACTCAAATCCTCTCACAACAAGCTCCTCTCAGCACAGTGCTCCAAGTTCCAGCTGAGACCAGGTTTGGCTATTGCACCCTCTGCTATCTCTCTAGAACCAGAGCTGATAGGCAGCTGCAAATGCAAGGACTAGGCAGGAGGGGCACACGAAGCCCAGGGGTGAGGGATGTGACTTGCAAGAGAATGCTCTTTTTTAGATTCCGCATTTCACTTCAAGAAATCAGAGGATGCAATTCATAAAGAAGCCTCCAAACAGAAGCTGAAAATCAGATGATGGCTTTTTAAAATGAATGTGCCTATGTGAAACATCACATACTCTTGCCTGCTTTCACTTTATTTCGCCATAGAGACCCTGTCTAACCTGTAGTCTGACAGCTGGGACACACATTGAAATGTATGCTCTTGCTGTAAGTTTATCACCAGCTGTTTTAAAGGAAAAAATTAACTCTTTCCTCCTTCCAGAGGAGAGGAGTTACATATTTAACTCAATGGGAAAACTCAGATTACCATCCAGCCTTGCAAAAGGAGAAGGTTCAACATCTCAGAGAGAGATCAGCTCTCTGCTTGCTGTTGGCCATAGGTCTCCTTACATACACATATTTGTAAAACCCCATGATGACTGTTCTGATTTAGCCTGAGGAAGGCCAGAGTATCCTTCAAATACTTAATAAATTAGTGCTATGGGAGGTCCATGGGACCAGGGTAAGAAATGCGATATTACACAAAAATGTAAAAGGACAAAAAAAGTTACAGAATCTACATTAACAAAAGCTTAGGCAAGGTTATATATCTGACCAGGATGCTCTAGGCATAAATATATGATCTTTAAAGGTCTCTCCTGGTCTTTTCCCATTATGTATCTTTAGGTTCCTATGCTGAGCTTCTGAATGCTGTATACTTGGGGCCTCTTGTCACGTGAACTTTGAGTAATTCTTTACAACACAGTGTGGGGTATCTCCATATGGATAATTAGCCCAGACAAACAACCATACTAATTTGGCTATACAGCTTCCAGAACCGATGTTATGCTTCTTCTGGGATTCTTGGATGTCGTCCACTTTCCTCTACATTCTACATTTTCTTACTATTTAAACTTCCATCCAGTTGCCAGCAAGTAATTGATGTTTTTCCACCCTTCCAAGTTCCCTTCTATACATTACATCTAATTTTGGCCCATTGACTCTAAAGGATTATTAATAAGCATAATTCATATCTTAAGGACTTAGAAAAATGTGAAAAAGAAGAGTGGATATGGTAAGATCATTAACCAGCTTAAATATTTTTTACACCTTTTAACTTATTGATGGATATTTTACATATATAAACTCATTTATTTTAGGTGTTAAAGACAAAAAAGGCAGAATTAAAAAAAAATCTTAGGTGGCAATTTTCATTTTAATTTGGGCCATCATTAAAAAAATAAAAGAGAAAAAAAGCCTACAGCACTTTTTATTTTCATAAATAATGCTGTTTGTTTTGTTCTTTTGATTATTCAGGCTAGAGAGAAGTTGATTTACGTAAGCTGATGGCACATGTATGTGTACACACACTCCATATAGCCATTTGCAAGCAAGCAGTTACACTTATCTGCTAATTGTGAACTGACAGAGGTTACATACAGTGTGTAAGACTAAAATCACTTTATGAAAAAGCAGCTAGAGGCATGTTCTCAGTCAATAAACATTCTACTCTTCTGCATGGATATTTGCGTGGGTTTTTAGCTTCTTGGGTAAGTGTCACTGTTATAATCTTTTAATTAATATTGTGCTGTAAAGTGAAGGCATGAATGGATGCTACTGGCTGTTATTGCCATAGTGCCCAGAAGGATGCTACTGTTTTGCCAAAAATGTTCTGTCACTAATGTGAGGCCTGTTGACAGACTGTTGTTTATATGTGTCAACATGATGCCAAGTCGATTGTTTCACTACAGGAATCCTGGCTGGGCACCAGTGGCTGTCTGAGGCTTTGTAGACAAAAAGATACTTTTATAGCAGCAAGTGAAGGGGAACAGCTTTATGCATTTTTATCTTGATCATGTAGTAACTCTTCTCTCATATAGATGCTAAGAGGATTAGTAATCAGGAAATTTTGCAGACAACTCTGTACATCATACTTTACACTCTCTGGACAGAGGAAGGACTTTGAATTTAAGTAGGTCTGTTAAGTGAGTCTAATCTAATTATTGCACTAGATGTTTAATCATATTAGTCAGAACCATGCATAAAAAGTTGTGGCATATTTGGAAGTTAATTTCAGCACAAAAAGTACATTTTTAAAAATTGTTTCCTATTTACACAGAATAAATCAGTAGATTCTCTGTGGGTGGGGAATTACATTGCAAATTTCTTTTGCAAAAATACAGACCTTGCCTTCTGGGGTCGCTGGATTCCATGCTCAGCCTCTGCTTTGCATAGTACATGGCAAGTAAAAGGCTCCAGTGTTGTAGATAGAGGAAGGTGATCCTTTCTGTTTTCCCCAAACTGTTGATGTATCTTTAATAATCCCTTTTACCTGTTTCAGACAAAGATAACTGATTATTGCTCAGTATGAAAGCTTGATTTTCATAAATGTGTTAATTTAATGGGAGCAATCTTATCTTATATACTATTTAGAAAAGGTCATCTAAAGAGCAATTTTTACTATTTCCATTCCTTCCCATTGGTTTATCTCAGTCTCTCTCAAATGAACACTACTACAGGAAAAGTATCTTTGATTTCTTGTCCAAACCAGTGGGATGTTTGTTACAAGTAGATTGCCAACTGTCAGTTTTGGGCAGAATCCTTAAGTATATGGTCCTGTTGTCTAGTCAGAAAAATGTCTCCAAATCTCACATGAAAATGCCAGAAAAATCCATCACAAGGATATAGAAATTGTGTGAAAAATACCTCGAGCTTTTGTTCATTCTGCCCAAGGCTCACCACATGGTATCCCAGATATTCATTGGAGATGCAAATTCTGCATAGCTGGTGCCATAAATCAGTGATAATAATGAGGGTTCTGTGACTCAGAAATGTGATCAATCATATCTACATGTATCCCAGGCTGAACTACACTGCTGGAGAACAGACTGACAATGTGAAGGACTGAATCTTTCAAGGTGGGCTTCAAAGTATATAATAACAACACTGGGACTGCTATTACTCATGAGAATTTGTCAGTGCCAGAACTGTATTTCTCTTCATAAAGGTCAGACTTTTGAATATATTCTTCTGACAAAATGTAATTCTTCTGTAACCTACAAACACAATTCCTCTACTTTGGTCTTCTTCAGGATGGCAAACTTTTCTCCTTTAAATCTAGTAAGTTTGGCATGTGATCACCTTTTCTAGCATGTGCAAAGGTTTCCTTAATACCTCCTGCTGTGTAGGCATGTGACATTTGGTAGCTGTTTCAGGAGCCAGTAGACTATCTCCTACTTTCTTCCCCTGAACCCTACCTACAGCATACCCTGTGACCCAATACCCCTGCCATCTTTAATGGACAACAAAACTGTAGTAGAAAACTGCTAAGTATTCCTATGAAAATTGGATAAATCAGGGATGAAGAGCTAATATAAAACACCTACCTTGGGGATCTGCAATGTGGCATTGCTAGTAGCATGTTTCTCTTTTCTACATCATATTTGGAGGAAAAAGAATGACTACAGGGAAGGTTAGGAAATATTTAAGTGAATTTATCTGTCTGCAGTGTCCCAAGGTTCAAGCATAAGACAAGAGGCTTAGTGATAAGTCAATGCACAACAGATGGAGACTATCTGGGTTTGCCTTCCTATGTCCAAAAATATTGGTTACAGATCTTTTGGTTTCACTTATTTAAAACACACTGTACTGAAAAATGGGACAGAATGTATTTTCCTTTGTATAGTTTGATTTGTACTATTCTTTTTCTTTAAATCACTTCAATTTTTTTGTTTATTTAGATTTTTTTAAAACCCAGAAAAGATCTTTGTTTTAAGGCTCTAAGAAAATTATCTTCTTTTTTTTTTTTTACTTAAATTGTGGCTGCAGAATTCTAAATTATGTATGTGGTAGAGTGTACGTAGTGAGAAAAGAGCAAATGCCAAATGAAGCCAATGACAGTTTTAAAATTCATGAAAAATCCAAGCTAAAATGAGAAGCATGAACACTATAAATCATTACTTCCTTGCCTCACAGCCAGCTAATCCAAGAATCTGCATTAGTTTCATTTTGCCAGTTGTGTAATCTCACACAGCCTTTGAGGTTTTGGGAATCCGGCTGATGAAGAGGTCGATTCTGGTTTGGTCTGCTTGTACACAGAGAATTCTTCCAAGAGGTAAGGTATAAAAAGGTTTGTTGTGGGGGGTTTGGGTTTGTTTTGTTTTGTAAGGCTACTCCTGAGTAACTGTGGAAGAGTTCACTTTCTGTCTGCACCCCCTGAGACTGGTCAATCCTTCTCTTGGATTGCTCTGTGAGAAGGGGATGTGGCCCCACAGGAACTGGTATCTGTCTTCCCATTTCCAGTTGCATTGTAGGTAGATCAGATGGGGTTTTTAGCCTCTTTAGGGGTTGAAAATATATGGATATCACATATCACCGGGTTTCTGTTCTCACCATGACGATGTGACTTTTGCAGATAGCCTGCTGTTCCTAACACATCTCAAAGAAGAGGTGTTTCAGTTTTCAGAGTGAGAAAGAGTTGCCTTTGACTCATCACTGGCTTTTGACAGTTTTGCTGAATTAGGGCCAATAGTTCCTTATTTTCTACTTGCTTAAAATCACAACATATCAAGTTGCATTTTTGTGAGTAACATGCTTTGGAATGCCTATTAGTAACAACTCAAATTTAATGGTGTAGTTAATTTACCTAATTCTTAAAATTATTTACCATTCAAAGGATTTTTTTCTTAACCAATAGCAAGCAGTTCTGCTTTGCAAGGTAAGTTTAGACTATTTATAGTTATTACTGTTTATGTTATTTTTGTGCTAGATGTCACACATATCTAAATAAGCACAGAGTGCTAGATATCATACCATCTAGGTAATCAGTCTTGTAAAGATTTCTTGTTTAGTCAGATCCCTTACTCCAGGTGTAGCTGCTTAGCACATTAAAAAATAGCTTTCTCAGACCACACATTTGGCTCAGTATTTTCAGATACATTTCACACTGGGATTGCAATCTTTATCTTGAGCAAGTGGAGATCTAATTAAAAATATATTAATCTGTCTTTCAGCCACCCTAGTTTTACTGATTTCTGAAAGTCAACAGCTTTTCAGTTTCATATATCTTAATGGTGGTCTATTACCCTTGATTCATGCAGCTCCCACTGAAATTAACAGCAATTGCTTATACTTAAGAAATTAATTCATAGGTCTTTTCTTCTGTGCTAGCAGAATTTTACCAAAATGGAGCATCTGAAATTAGTGAAATGATGCAAATCTTCCATTTTTTTCTAATTTGATTTAGGCATTGCATTTAAGATTTTATTTATAATTTCTATAGAATTATTTTATAGCTCCCATTTCTTTCGAATGACTATGAACAGGAGTTAATGTAAACACCTGCATTTGCTGTGAGGTTTTTAAAGGTCCAAGTAGCAGCTCTCTTTTCTCACTTGCCCAGAGAAAGAACCCATACATATAAGTCACCTAACTTAAACTGATCAGGGTGGATGTACAACATAAGGTGATATGTAAATCCCTGTTTTGCTGCAATCTGGTCACGATATCCACATTGTAGTCTGGCTTCTCTTGTTAAGAGAAGACTGCTCTAATATAAAGCTGATTGAGCTGTCACCTCAGTCTGTCACAGCACTGACACTTATCTAGAGCTAATAACCTGGGTGACCGCTTGCAGGTGGAATAAATCAGAGCAGGTAGGAGGGATGCTCCTGCTCAGACCCACATTTCATTCAAAGTTCTATGGCAACTTTTAAGCTCTTTACACACAAGGTACTGGCCTTCATTAAACACCAAGTCATTACCTTTCTGTGCTGGATGTTTTCCAGTATTTCTTGTTTTCTCATTCTACTGTTTATTGTGGCAAAAGGTTATGAGAACAAATAAAAAAAAAAAAAAAGTTCTCCTAGGAAGTTCTGTCATATATGGAAGTCTAATATTGGCTGTGAGTGTTTAAATGATAGGTGTAATTCTGGACATAGATGTATACTGTAAATACAGAGTATTCCTCTAGTTTAGCATTTTGTAGCTGTTAGGATGGGTAAGAATTTCCTTACATGCATTTCTTAAAAGAAACATCTTCACCTCAGAATACTCCTTGACAGGTAGGCATTTCATTGAAATACCAAAAGTTTTCTTAGGTATGAATACTGATATGAATACTGTAAAACAATAGTCATTTGCAGATTGAAGACTACTAAAACTGAATTCCCAAAGATTTCTTAACAAAGTATCCTCTGAAAGATTCCCAGTCTCAAAATGTATGCATTTATTAATGACTTCTGTAAGTTGAATGTGCAGTATCAATATTTGTTGCATGTGGATTCAACTTCCCATTTTGTCATATTATTACTCATGGGTACTTAGTTGCTGTTAATGCTCATTAAAAAAATTAAGTGTCTTATGGAAACAGTACACATTTAAACAACATGTTTAGTTAAAAGTAGAAGCCACGTAATGAAAAGTGTAGAAAAATCCCAAACCATCTCTTTCTTGGTAAGCAGCAAATATAGAGGGAACATATTTACCAGTGATGAACAAGTGAAAAGTGAGTACCTGACTGCAGAAATGCTCTAATAACTAGATTCAGATTTTTTTTTTCTTAACAAGGGTTAAGGAGCTGTAATTTCATCAGTGATTTCTCCTCTGAGCTTTCTGTTGAACAAAAATAATATAAAACATCCCATAGTAATGGACAGTAAAGAAACAGGTGTGGTCTATGCTGTTTTGTTTTTTTTTTACTAGAAAGTTAATTACTTAAAGTATAGAGCTGCAGGCTGCAAAGCTTGCCAGTTTCAATACCAAATTGTGCTGTAATAGTGGAACGTATTTGTCTGAGGTAACAAGTTGACTATTTAAAACCTATTGAAATTAACTTGGCAAGAAAAAGAGCTAATTGTATCATATAAATGAAAATATTTTGCTAGATGCTTACTCTGAAGTTTATGAAGAATGCTTTGGGTTTTTTATTTTTATTCAAGTTGGCCCTATAATATGTTTAAATATAATGTTTAAATTATTTTTTTATGGTACTTGGAAAATGGCTAAAAATTCTAGCATATATAGTTTAGTGACAAAGCCCATTACAAAGAATGACTTGGCAGATAGAATCTTAAATCTAGTTTAAAAAATTACAGTAAACATTATTCAAAGGTACAAACATTTTCAGGAACTTAATTAGATACGCAATGAAAAGGATTAAATGAAAAGTCTATGGTGAAACCAAACTTTATTGCCATGTTAATAAGTTTATGTGTTGCGGTTTCCAAAAAAATTAAAAGTTCATTGTTTAGGGATTGATAATCTGCTCTGGCTAAGAGTTGTATCTATTGTATCTCTTGTAACATAAATGGTGTGGTCATAGATATAAAATTAAAATAATAAACAACTCTATTTTTGTAACATGTTTTTGTTTGTTTATTTTTTGTTTGGGTTTTTGTCACTGTAAATTCTGGATAGATTTTTGCCAACATAAAACTCAAGGAAAACACTTTTTCCTTCCTCCTTTCTCCAGCTTCCAGTACTGTTACTAGCTCTCAGCTCCAAATCTGAGTTGTATGCTCCTAGCTTCAGGTTTTCTCAACAATAACAATGCTGATGTCAGAGCTTAGCTGGCAAATGTGTTAATGGTACAGAAAATACAATGGGAAACAGCCAAATCTTAAACAGGTATACACAAGGACTCGTTAAGAGCTTTACAAATATTGATTACTGTCATAACCGTGCTTAAGTGGGTTGTAGGGTTCTTTGGTTTACAGAGTAAAAGGGGACAACATCTGGTCTTTCTTATAACATTTGTTGTTCACTTTAAAAACTTCTTAAAATGCATTTGTTTGCCTACTCACAAATTACTTGTTTTAAAAACCTACCATTCATTTCTTCAGAAAGATGCACTTCTAGAATCCAATATAAATTCTCACTTACATTTGTTATCTTTTCCTTTCTTCTTATAAAAATAATTTACACAGTGGTTAGACATGACTTTTTCTCATTTGTTGTAAATTGAGCATTTATTTCATCCATTTTGCCCATAGGTAAAGGCGCACTTTATTTAATAAATATTATCTGGATCAGACATTTAGAAGTTTGGTATTATTTAAATGCCATATTAGAGTAAAGTGTTAAACAGGAGGAAGTTAAATCATGTATTCAATAGAATCCATCACCTATTTATGGAGAATCCAAACAGAAATTTCTCTGAGAGTGTGGAACAAACATGGGTAGTACCCTGAGCTGTCTTGCTGGGGAAAAGCCATCTGGTGTTTAAAAAAAAAAATTTTTTTAGGAATAAACTAGTAAATAGGAGAAGACCTGAAGACTGATATTCTGAAGATGATAAGTGAAATGGAAAAGTGAATCTTGAAAGATTCACCTCCCAAAGGAGAAGAGTGAACCCAGGCTGAGTACAAAAGAAAAACCCAAAACAAATAAAACAAACCAAAACCAAAAACCAACAACAAAACCAACCAACCAAACAAACAAAAAACAAAACCCCAAGAACAAAACAAAACCAAAAAAATATTTTGAATTATTCCTCATGGCAGTAGTTCATAAGAAAAATAACTCAGCAGTAAAGGATGTGGACAAACTGGAATCTGAACTGCACCTGCAAATCTGGTTTCTGCTTCTCTTAGAAACATATGCATAGGGCATAAAATGCACAGAATAAAGCAGTGAGGTCCAAGATAGATTTCTGAAGTACACTGTATAGGTACTTTTCCGTGCAGTTGATAGGATGGATCTTTCTGGCAATTTCTTACACTTTTTCAGTATTTTCTCTAAACAAAATACAGTGCAAGTAATCTATTCTTACTTATAATGATGCAGTAAATGCAGGAGAAAAAGGTTATCATATATCCATTCCTGTATTGCTGTAACTTAGCTATCAAATACAGTGTGTTCTCTGATCATTTCCTGGGGGAATGTGAATGAGCATTTTGTTTTGGAAGGTTGTATTTGTGTTTATTTTCAATTTGCATATTCCTATATGTGTTAAGAAAGCAAGGTCACAGGATTTAACCTTCCATTGAGTATGGAAACAGACAGGCAGAGCAAGTAATGAGGCAAATGTTGCTTCTACGTCCAGTGATAGATTTGGGAATGTTACTTTCGGAAATTAACTCCTACACTTACTTTTGCCCTTCACAGTTTGTTTTAAGTGTGAATGGGGAATACTGGAAACATGGCAAGTACAGCAGAGCTCCCACAATTTTTTTGTGCAGTTGGTGGCATGGTACACTTAGACCTATTCCATCTTCTCTTTTTCCTGACAATTGAAAATGTAAGTGATGGAGTCTGGGAATCACAGTAGATTCTCAGTAGAAAGAGAGGAAGGGATGGGAAGGGAGAGAAGAGCAAGATCTGTAATGGAACAGAGACAGCAACAGGAGGACTGAAATCGTGAGAGAAATGGGAGACTACACACTAAAATAGAGGAGGGGGAAAGGGCTACAAATAAGATGAAACGGTACATGAATCCTTCTAACTTCTCCTTAGTGGCACCTTTTCTCCTGTGTGAACAGCATTTAACAAGAATTAATACTGAAATCAATAAGAATTACTTGCAGAGTCAGGTGCTATTTGGTGTGACTAACGATGGCAGAATTGGGCCTTGCTTTTGGAAACAGAAAGCAAGATGAAAATATATCACTTGGACTATGCAGCAAAGAGACCTCAGAAGTCCTTGTAGTCTGCAAAGCTCAATTGATCATCATATTCCATATTAATTGCCAATCTGTAGTACATTCTGCTATCCTATACTATAGTATATAGTATTTACTATTACTATTATTTTTGATGGCTGCAGAATCACTGAATATGTGTATAGTTTTCTGTGCAGGGAAACATAGGAAAAAATGGGATTTCCTAGAATTTCTAAAAATATTAGTGAAATCTTTGAAAAGCAGTTAAAGCTTTACCTATAAGTTTTGTTTCTTTTTAGTCTTATGAAACTGTTACACAGTCATATTTTTGCTGGCTCTATTTTCTTTGTCAGAATATGCTTGGAAGACTCAAAAATACAAGTAAATATCAGTTCACTTTGTTCACTACATACAACTAAATCAAGAGCTTTTGCCTGGGTTTTCTGGATGAGGATTTCAATTTTCAACTCCATTCTCTAAATTTCTTTGGTGTATTTCTGTGTTATGTCTTTAGTCATCATGGTAGATGGTAGTTGCATTTAAAGACTAATTTCGTAATTATCTTTGATATAATCTTAATGCATCATATTCTGTCTCGACTTTTGACTGTTTCTCACAGTAACAATTCCTTAAAATGAAGTGATAGTGGTTTATAGTTTATGTGCTACGTGGCAGACACTGGCATGTCTGTGTTAACTTATTAATTCAGGGGATAGCTGTGCTTTTGAAATGGAACAATCTACATACTGCAATTTTATGTAAAACTACAGCAGAATACATTTTCTAGGACCACCCCTAGTCAACTGCAGCTAGTCAATGGGACCAGGCTAAAACTTCCCCATTTTAACCACCACCCAAAAACATGTGTAATGTGAACACTCCGTCCTCAGCACCAGTTGTTCATCTCTACAGATACAAACTCACTCTACAGTTCTACTCATCAATGCAGATACAGTCACTGTGTGTGAGAAGAAACAAAAGGGAGAAAATAAAAAAAAATCCGTGCTGTTACCAGGAACAGGATCAGTTTCATTTCAGACAAGGATTCCAAGTGGTCTTTATGGAAGATTTCTCTAGAATATTGTAGAATATTATAATATCCAATAGAATTTCAGAAAGTGTGCTATCTTTGCTATAGAGTCCCTTAGGATGGTTCAAAAGCCTGTAGGAAGTATATAATTTTCTCAAATTATGTAAATTATTTCAGAGTAATTTCTATAGGAAATAACTAGTGGTATCCTTATTAAATCCTTTAGGACTTTTCCATAAGGGAGGGATTTCTGTACTTTGGAGATGAAGCTGCAGCATTTTATTAACTCTGCTGAGTTTATACACCTAATACTTAAGCAGATTAATAATGTGTGTGGCAGAGATCTTGGGGCAACTTCACAGGGTCAGAAAGAATAATAGTTAGCTGGTAATGGAGCCACAGCATTGAGCTTTTAATCATAAATAATTTATTACTGTGAAAGATATAAAGAGTGGTTGTAATGATATTTTTTTAACCCAAAATGGCACTTCCATTATTATTGCTTTTATCCCATATTTGGCTTTCAGAAACAAACAAAGAAACCACACAAACAAAACAAAACAAAACAAACAAGAAAACAATGTAACTGTCCAGTTCAGAGCTCAAATCTTCAACTATTTAGTTGTCCTTGAAGTTATGTGAAGAACTTGTAAGAAAGTTAAGATTTATCTACCAGTATCTAGACAAATGGGTGTGGGTGTGCTTAAAACTTGTGGTTGTACCCAAAACTTAGGTTTTGGAGGTTTGCATTTTTCCTAGGAGTCAAAAACAAACCTTAAAAACCAGTCCGTCCTACAACCTGTTGCAGTAACCATCTAATGCCTAGTTATCTGGGACCATCTGCCTGGCAAACTCCTTTTGTCTACTTGTACATGGAAACTGAAGTGTGCACCAGGGTTTAGACATTAGAATGACTTTTCCACTTGGATATGGCACCCGATAGCAGCATGAAATATTGAGCAAGCACTGGATACTTAATACTTCTCATTTAATGAACTGTTTCTTTATTATTTTGCAAAGCCGGCGTAAGACGTTTTTATGGTTTAAAAAGTGCCCTGCATCCTACTTCATAGGAAGGGGACCTCATTTAGATTAACCTGTGACTTCAACAGCAGGTGGTAGAAAGAGCCAACTGCTTCAATTACTGCTTTTGCGCATGACTTTCATGTGTTCCTAAGATTATCAGAGGTACCTGATTACATCCCCTTAGACACTATTGTTGGCACAATGATTAAGCTGTTATACTTTTTCTTAATTTTTTTTCTTTTTTTTTTTTTTTTCCCTCTTTTCTTTCTGTTTTAGACTGGAAACCTAAAGAGCTTTCTGGCATGAAGCAAAAGCACTGTGTATTGAGATCAGTTAGATAGTGAGTATCATTGCCCTGTAGCTTATCTCCACATATACAGCTCCCTGGTGGATCCCTATGATAAACATTATTGGAACAATTAGCTACTGCTGACATAGAATCCAGACACAATGGCAATGGCCAGCAGCACCGAGCCAAATATCGTGGAGCCAAATCCCGTAAAAAAGCAACACCAAGCTACTCTCCCCATTCAACTGCTGTCATAAAACCCTCCCAGTGCTATGTTTGCGTAGCTGGCTTCACCGATATGGCACCAAAACACAAAAGGAGAAGCTGCAGCCCTTGTCTTTGTTTAGCTGAAATTACAAGTCATTGAATTAGTATGTCATCTTTATTGCGCTGTCACGCAGCGGAGGTGAGGAAGGCTCTCTGTAATGGATGGAAGAGTTTGATGGCCTAAAAGACAGGCTCACAGATGGCTGTTGATATAAAACAGTTTGCCCTCTTTTTTTCTTTTTTTTTTTAAAAAAAAAAAAAAAAAAAAATGAAGGGGGAAAAAAGGCTGAATGGAATAAGTTTCTGCTGATATGAGTAGCTGTAACTAACAGTATTTGTATAAGGCTGATCTTGGAGGAGTCTAGGGCTAGAAGGTGAACCAAGAGTTTGTCTAAAGATTAGGATTCAGAAGTGCATGCTAAGCTATTTAAAAAAATTTAAATATCAGTGAGGCAGCATGACCCGAAAGGTGAAGCGGGAAAGGTCTCGCTCGGAGGAAGCTGTTGCCACTACCCTTGCACAGGGGAAGGTACCCTTGTGTGATTCTGCAGCAGCAGCAGAATTCTCATCAGCAGAATCAATGAAGATGCAAAGCAAACTCAGAAGAAGAAATGATTTGTACATTTTAAGGAGCACCGTGATATTCTCTTTCCTTTGTTTAAACAGATGGGAGCAAAAGATATTGTGAAAGCTTACTGTTACAGTCTAAGATAAATGCTCAACTGTGAGTGAACACTTTTACCTGAAACACAAGACCAATACTTAACCCAGTGCATTTTCCCATGCAATTTTCTCAAGATGATATTGCTGTTTCATCTAAAAAAGTTCTTTGGGATTAAACATTTCTCAAATTACTGAAGGCGCTTTTTCTGTTTACGTTATCTTTGGCAGTCTGGTTTTGTACAAACACATCATTCAATTCACCCAGGTCAGTCAAGAAACATGGAGGAAAGGCCAGTCAAGCCCTTGCTGAAGTTGTCCTTCATCTGAATTACTAGGTTACTTTGAATTAAAGACCATATTGTTTGCTCCTCCCCTTCCTCCCCACCAGTTTCTTGGCCACCTCTTAGCCCTATGGGACCTCTCCCTAATCAGGATTGTTCTACTACTTTGGTTAAAGCTTGTTCAGAAGGAAGGTACCACAGGAGGGAACCACCCAAGGCAAGGGATGCCACCCCACATGAGTTCAGGTTTGGATGTAAGGGGCCACAAAGCACTCCTCCAGCTCCTCCCTACACCACATTTTTTACATTTTACATTTACACAATTTCTTCTTTGTTTTTATGGAAAGGAGAAAACCTATTGCATGTTCTGTTCATACTCCCCAGACTATCAATGAGGTGATTACTCACATCACTGGCAGTGGTGTATCTCCATTGGTGGCAATAATATCTGTAGGTATTTCCAAAAATCAGTTGTGATTTCTAAGTTCTGCGCTTCTGTAGCTTTTTCCTCACCCTGCCACATCCAGGGCCTTTGTTTGCAGGAGAAGGCTGAAATGCTTTTAAAACAAGCACTCTTCTGTCTTATTGTTTCTTCCTTCCTGCCTGGGACAGTGAAAGGCCATCAGGGACTGTCCTCAGGGCTATCCCTATAAAGGCAAGCAGATAGAAGAGCTATGCAGAGGGAGCACATGAGGCAGGACTAGCCCTTTGGAGGTATTTGAGCTACAGAAACGTGACATGACATGAAAATGTATTTTGATAATATCTGCCTTAAGTGGGATCTAACACTTCTCGGGAGAAATGTTTTTGGTTTTATGTTGCCTGAAATAAATCTCTATCTCTAGGAGGAAAAAACGAGTAATTTGGAAGCCACCTTGATACTTTGTGAAACTTGTGAATGTTGTGTTGTATGCAATAGTGCAGCAAGGCAAATGTATTTGTTATTCAAAATCAAAATTGATGCCTGCATTAAGAGTTATAAAGGCACTTTTAATTTCAGCTAGATATCAGGAATTCCAGTTATTTGGTTTGGTGTGGTTTAGTAATAACTTTTTTGCCACCAATAGTGTGCAGCACATTCAGATTTCAATTTACATACAGCTTCACATGCATTGCTGAAATATTATCACAGATCACCTCATACAAAAATATTTATTCTTGTTTTGGGCGGTCTGATTGAGTGAAATCTAAAAAATAGAGATGAAACAAGTGAAGAGGGTGACCCTCATTTTTAGTTCTCTATTTATTTTTTCCTTATAATGTGCTTAATGTATCATCAAAAAGTACACTGTATTATACAATGAAGAATTAAGACATATGAATGTCATCTATAAAAATTCCTCTGAGATATACTCTTCTGTTTCAATTGAGAAATCCATCCAATATCAATGACCTTTTCATTTAAGGAATACTTAATGTGGTTAACTAGATATGATATACTTTGGGAATGCTTTTTATTGCATACATTTGAATTAAGAGATACACCTTGTAGGGAGAAAATGATGAAACAGCACTCTGTTTAGGGTTAAAGATGAATGATGGCCTTTAAGACATTTGTTTTGGTTAAACACAAAGTAAGAAGCATTGTCATATTCAGGCCCACAGTGGTATTAAGGCATAAGAGATGAGGACTGAATTCAGTTGCACTTAAATCAATGGGAATTTCAGCTGCTACTGCTGGGGCTGAATTTGAATCATTATAGTTAAATGGGCTCTTTTTTAATCATAAAATGCTTTGAGTCATAACAATATGTATTAATCCTTCTCATTAATTCCTAGAGGCTTGTGTACCAGGCCACTTTAGATAGTGTAGCTCTTCTGGAAAACAAAGAAAAGCTGGGTGCAGTTTGAGAATAGATTTTTTAAATCCTCAAGCTGTGTATGTGTCATATTTTCTGTTATAAGAAATGAACAGGTATATTCCAGCTCTATCAGTAAAGATTTTGAGTCTTCTGAATTTTATATTGCCTAGGCTCTTTTTGATTTTTTTTCCATTTGCTTATAACTTCATGGGAATATTTGGAATATCACTTATGGGAAAGCTGAAGCAAACAAATAGCTTTTTCTGAATGTCTGCCTTCTCATCAGTCCACTTTCGGTGGAATTTGATCTCTTTTGGTAACTCATCATACCAATGAGCAGAGACGCCTGCTGCTATGAGTGGGACAAATCTTTTAATCATTTTGCTATCATTAAATGACTTATTGCATTTGCTTCTTGCGGTATTATTTCTTGACTCTCCTCCAATTTTGACATCTTTTTTCCTACAGTATTAATGTCACATATCCTTTGTAGCCCTTGGATGTGCTTTACTTCTCTTACAGACTTCACCCTTGACTTTTCTACCTGCCTTGCCAGGCAGAAGCGCTCTGCTGGGACAGACTGTCAGTGGTTTATGTAAAGCTTATGCCTCTTTTTAAGATAAGCCCCAAATGCATGTATTGGCAATAGATACTAATTGAAAAATTGAAAAAACTACTGAATCTTGAAGTGACTTGTTTTTAGAGACTCAGCTTGCTGTTAAGTAATATCTCATTCTCAATCCATATTTGAGAACTGGGTACAACCATTCATTTGGTTTTGCTATCAGAATTTTACTGACAACATACTGCTTCAGAATCAAACTCCTCTTTGAGCACTCATTACCTCAATAAAACTTGTTGCATTTTGAACCTTATTACTTAAGTTCATAATTTGGCCCAAGGAAGTAATTGAACAGACACAGCAAACATCTTTCTCCTTGCTTTTTTCAAGTGATTTTTCAAGTAACTATCTAAATTATTTTAAAAATTAATGTTATGTTTATCTAAATATATCTGTATCATTTGATAAAATCTTTTTTGAACTTTGTTCATGTAAAACAGTTAAGATTCACCTGCTAGATGTTCTGTTATTGAGACTAGCCACAGCATGACTAGCCAGCTGCTTACAGTAACGCATGCTTTTTTACTCCAGCCTTTGCCAGATTTTATTCTTTGTGCTGGAACTATTCCTAACCAAACTTACAAAATTATTTATCTATTGGAATGCACTGTGAAATTTACTGTCTTTTCTCTTTGAGATTAGCTAAACAACAGGTTTTAGAGGTTAGCAGATTTTATTTATTAAGCTGACCTTGCATTTTATGTAGAAGGATTTAGTTTTGATTCAGTAATTTCTTACATTATGGAATTTAATGCTTAAATTTTACTGCTGTTTCCTACCCATCATTCATCTGGAACATTTCCAGGACTTGAAATGTTTGAAATTGCTTCCCGACTGGCTGCTTCTACCTTAAGGTGGTCATGCACTAGGGAGTGATTCTGGGAGCACAGGTGCTTCTGCAACTGTTTTTGAACAGGAGCCAGGCATTTCCCTGCTAAATTCTGAACTTCAAGTTGGCAGTTCCAGGGTATAGGGTTTTTATAGTGATGATGACTTGATCCAACAAATTAGCTGTCTGATATACACCAGACTTAAAATATTTAGGTTTAATGCAGTATGCTTGGATTTCAGATTGAATTTTGTGCTCATCTTCAGAATTGGGATCTGGTCTCAAGATTTGTCACCCACTACAGCTATGTTAAGCTTTCATCACTAAGTTTATTTGAAAAAAACACCCAAAATTTTGGTCAGGCCAACACATTTTCTGCCTATATAATAAAGCTTACAATATATATGGATGTTTCCCATCTTTGTTTACCTCTTCCTGTGTCTTTAAGAAAATAATAGCAGAGCAAACTATGCTAGATTAGTCTATACCTTGCAGTATGTGAGCAGATGACATAGATGTCCAGGGATGTGATAGGGATCAGCTCACACACTTTTCAGTTGAGCATATGTGTAAAAACAAAAACAAACCTTACTTTTTTTCTTAGAAAGCACCACGTATTTCAGGCAGTTAGGCAGTAACAGATGTTGGAGACTCAGTAGGAAGCTAGATGTATGCTGGGATGTCACTCAACTCCCCTTAACAAGCTGCTGTGTTGGAGAACCAGTCTCCATATAGGCTCTGCTTAGTGTCTCAGAAATAAGATGACACTAAAATAACCAGCTTCCCATGAATACCAAGTCTCTCTTTTAAAGAATATACTACTTGGGGGCTGTGAGGGGAGGGGTGTGTGTGGAAAGACTGTATATATAACTTGGCCTGCAAAGGTATCACATGAGGGAAAGACTGTCTTTGTTATGATTTCAGTCATTTTAATTTCAGATAACGGCAGGATTATGCTTGTTATAGAAGCATTTCATCGAGAATTGTTATGAAATTTGATCCCTGCACATTCCTGATTGACATAGTTTCAGGTAGCATTTTGTTCCATGTCAATAAAAAGCTACCTAGAATTAAATAACTGCATTTGAAGATGGATATTTTCTATATTTGAGAATTGGGTACAAGCATATTAATTCGCCTTAAGGCCAGAGAACAACATGCTGCTTGCTTCTGATGCAGGAGTTAAACAGCAGTTACAACACAGTACCATACCTATTACAGAAACTGGAAATATGCTTTTCAGCTGAGCTATATTACACAGTATAAACCAGGCCAAAGAAAGAAGGTTGCATATGGCATGAACAAATCTTATTGTCAATACAAAAGATGCTTTCGTGCCTGTTATGGTAATGAGTAAGGTCATACCTGGCCACATCAAAGTAACCTGAAGAGTATAATTGACAGATATCTATCCAGCTTCAAGAGACTGAGCACACTGACACTGGAGGACTCAGAGGTATCCAAGTACTGAGGGTCGTGCAAGGACTTTCAACAGTCTGAGAGAGATGCAGGTCTCTGAAAAGCCCAGAATCATATTTTCTGATTTTATTTCAGTGACTTCAATTATTTGGACCTATCTTTGCCACTGGGGAGTCCGGGGCAGGTGTTTTGGAACAGTTCACCTTTGATTTTGCTCCGGTATTTTCTCGTTTGTTCAAATAAACATTGATTTATTGGGGATACCTTTGGCTCTTAAGGCTGTTTGGGTGAATATTTACCACAATCTGGTCTTTAGGACAAGGGAAACAAACTTCTTACCTTAGGCAAAAGGCAGAAAAGAGGGCCGACCGTATCTGACCTGGGGCACTTTGTCACAGGTGCTGAAGGTGTCACCAAAATGCTGACTGAAGTCAGTGACATGCAAGAGGATGGCTGGGGGACCACAAGGGATGACAAGATTAGGGATCTGTTGGTTATCAGTCACAGACTTCTTCACTCAATGATCACAAAGATATCAGCAGTCCTAGAGTGTGATTATGGGGAAAGTCACTAAGAGTTCCTTGGGATGAGAGAGGTGGTTTTTTTTGTCTGTAAACCTCTATAATCCTTGATGCACAAGGATAATTTGCAGAGCCTGAATATTTATTTTTATTTTTTCCACAGTTGCCAATGTTTTAAAAGACATTTCCAAAAGTAAGAGGAAGCGGGTGTTGGAGAGTTGTATTTTCTTTATAGTCAACTTTACATATAACAAATGAGCATTCCATTTCTCCTGGGAAATAAGTAAATTGTATTGAAATTGAAACAGAGGCAGAAAAGGAGTAAGTGGTTTGACTTGAACCACAGAGGGAGATTACAAGAGAACAGAGATTAAAATGCAGAAACCCTTACATCACGCCAGAACTTTGTGTGCTGCACCTCCCTCTCTCACTGCAAGGAGCTGTGGCTGCTTTCTTCTGGGGCAAAGCAATCCTGTGCTGGAAAAATGGAGCCTGGGAGCAAGTCAAGAAGCATCACAATACCAGGCTATTGGAGCCAGTTTTTTTGTTTGTTTGTTTTGGTTAAATTTTTAAAATGTTTTCTTTATGGTTATTGTTAAATATATTCCTCACTTAAATGGATATTTTCTCCTCAGAACTATGTCTGAGACTTTAAATTACTACACCCATTCAATATTTTTCCACTTGTCATATACAAAAAGTCCTCACCCAGTGTCCCTTTACCCCATTTCTATCTCCAGATTAATTCTAGATGTTACACTGGCTGAGTAATAAACTGATATGGAATGAATTGGTCACAGAATTATTGCGTACTTATTCAGAAAATGTTTTTTCTAATTTCTTATTGATTGATATCCAGTGAATTCTTTTTCAGTAGATAATACTTTATTGTGCTCTAGCAAGCTGTAGCATGTTCCATACAATCACACTGATTAAAAAATGAGAAGGATATCAAAAGATTCCTGAATAAAATATTCCCATTAGATTTGACTAGGGAATTTAATTAAAATGTAGATGACAGATTTTATGGCTTTCATAATATAACTATGTGTTTGCTAAATGTTGATATTTTGGAAACCTCTAACTGAAACAACTTGTGTTTTCTGAGGTGCTTTGCTTATGTAAACAAAAGCCACGGGAAAAATTATGGTTAAATGTAGACATTTTCATATTTTGTGATCATTATATATATTTTTATATATAGAGAGAGAGAGAAAGAGTGTTTTAGAACAAAAATTTGAATCAAAACTTTTAAAAGTGAAATGAATTCTGTTTTATGTTTTTGGGGGGGTTTTTTGTTTCTTTTTTTTTATACGGCCACATTTTTCCAGTTTTATGATATTTGACAAAACTCACTGACTAATATAGGAATTGGATGGAATGGTCTAGTGTAGAATTTTAAAATGAAAATATTGTCCAAAATTTTCATTACAGATGTAAGTGTTCCATGTTATTCTCAAAATGACTTTACTTTAAAATAAAATGATATTGTGTGATAATGAGTTCTACTGGTGCAAATTACAGTACTCCTAGGAGTAAATGTATTTGAAAAATCATCATGTTAATTTTTGCTTTTCAGAGATGTTGAATGTCCTGTTCATTCTTTTATTCTGAACAAGAGTAAATAAAGTTCCTTATTTGCTTTCCCTGCAGCATTCAGAATTTTCTGTGAGTTTAATCTGTTCCCAACCACCATAGATGGTTTCTTATGTGTCTTTTCATACAGGCTTTATGTTCCTTTGACATTGTAAAGCACTGAATATCCCTCCTCCTTCCCCCAGTCATTGACTGCAATGTTCTCTGCCTTGGAATGGTTGGGACTATAAACAGTGTTCTCCTTAAGGATGTAAACTGAATTTTGAAATGGGATAGGAACAATAATTAACAGTGAAATGCTATAAAACAGACACATAATTACTATTATTTTACCATTCTGTTATTTCCCATGTTTGCACTTATATTTATCTTAAGATTTTTAGATAATGCCTCAGGCTTTTCCTTAAGTGCTTACATCTAATTTAGGATGTGGGAAAATACAGATTTTCATCCACAATCTTTGGAATTTACAGAAAAATATCCCAAACAGGTACATCAGTGCAGTAATAGGTGACACGAGCCAAGAGTTAAGCCAACAGCCTCTGGTAAATAAATATGCCATATTAAATGAGGTGTAAAATGAAAAGACTCTGTCACCTGCCTGACTTATTCAGCAGCCTCAGGGACAAGGAGAGGCTCTGACTTCCAGCTGTGTCACACATTAGATGGGAAGGCTATACACCTTGTGGTGCTGACTGGCTAGAAATGAACCTTGAGGAACAGCTTAGGGGGTCTTGTGTTTCTTCCCATGTCAGTCGAAGGACACTGTTCATCTCCTACTACCCTCTCACTCCCTCAGTGAATAAGAGCCTCATTGTTCAGCATGGCACTTGAATCTGACAATCTCATAGGCAAAGGGTTAAGTTTTTGATATACTGTTAGACAGCAGTTATTCTTAGAAAACCAAGTGAAAGTTCCTCTTGCTATCACATAAGTGTTCATGCTTGACTTTTTATTTCTTTTAATAAAATGAAAAATGCTGTGTAGCAATCATCTAATCCAGAAGGACTGAATTAATATTTTAGTAACACCTGAAGTAATTTAACACCTCTCCAAAACTGTTTTTTGAGGTTTGTGGTTTTTTGTTTTGGTTTGGTTTTTGGTGAAAAGCGTGGTAGAGAAACCCTTTCATAAAAAACCCTACACATAAGAAACAGATAGAGTTTTTCTCACCTTGCAGAGGTAAAATAGAAACCAATTGGTGTCCATAATTAATTTGATTTTTCTCTTATGTTAATGCAGACGGTAATTTCCTGCAACTTACTTGCAAGGGATGAAGGTTCAAACACCTATACAGTGATCTTCTTCCACGCCTTGTTATATTCCGAGCCTTAACTTTAAAGACAGAGGCTGGTTTATTCTGTACAAATAAGAGGGAATGTTAGAAAAGGCTAAATATCATCATAAACCAAAACATTATGATACCAGAAGCCCTTAGGAGCAACACTAATGCTTTTAAATGAAGGTTTTATTTGTCTCCTAGCTGCAAAAGGAAGTCACTAATGAGATGTCATTTACATTCTAACACCTGTTAAATGGCACTTTTCTCTTTCCCCAAAGAGAGAGATGTTTATGAACATTTGCAGTTTTCTGAGCGTATCTACAAGAATTATATTTTCATAAACAACGCTTTATATTTTTTTCTGTACATACTTTAGTTACACCTAGGAACAACATAAGGAAATAACATTAACTTTTTTTGTTTTTTTATATTCATTTGTTGTTGTTATGTAAATCTAACATGAAGTGTCTCGCTTACAAAGAAATTTCATTAATCGGGATTTAACACAATTGTGTATTTAGGATGTGATTTACAGCAGTTACAGTGCAAGAACTCTATGTAATTAAACCTCCATTTAAATGAAAATTAAAAGCTTGTGTTGTAGCACATGTAGCAGGGTACACATTTTGAATATATTGGTTTATAGAATGAACCCCCCAAAGCAGAACACCTTGAATTCAAGTTTCAGTTGGTTCTGTTGGGAAACTGCTGCACGCTGTGACTTTTAAGATTGGGACTTGCATTTAGACTGACCAGAGGAAAAGATGGGAAATTATGGGAAAGCAAACGATCTATAACAATACAAGTTGATATGCTTTTGTTAGATAAGCATAATGCAAGTTTCTTTCAATCATTTCTAAAGTAGTTCGGTGTATAAATTGACTCATTCAGTTAATATAAAAAGGCAAAATCCACAGAGGCCTGTGCTGGAAATAAGTTCTGCAGAGGAATTTGAAGAAGAAATTGAATTAGTATTAGAATTAGAACTAGAATTAGAGTTAAGTAAACAAAAATTAGGGATCCAGTGCACCAAGCACTGTGAACAACTGCAGTGGGTGTCCCTGGGGATCGCATCTCTTGTCCATTAAGTATGGGCTTCTCTTAGGGGTCTTTGTTTCCCAGTCCCCATCCCAGTGGCCAAAGCTTGCACATATGCTGCTTTTTCTTCCAGATTTGACTCCTCAGGTACCACACAGCTGTGTTGCATATCTGAAATCTTGTGCAGAGGAAAGGAAAGGTGTGATGGCTCTGAACACACCCTGAGTATGGGGCCCTCTCCATTGGCCTAGTGCCATTTCATCAATTTGGGTGTCCAGCTCAGAGGCAGTATGACCCCAACACATTACTGACAAAGGGCAACAGAAGGTGGTAACACAGCTGAAATAATGGGCTCTTTCATAAACTGAGACACCTCATCTTGGTGGGGCATGGTGCCATTCTGGAAGTCAGGGCTAAGAGCCAATGGAAGAGATGGAAATAACATTTAGATCTTCTAAAACTCAATTAGGGAATTTACTCATTAGGTGTAAAAGGAGGAGAAGGAACTGGTTGCTCTAGTGAACTACCAAGGACTTTATTCAGCAGCCAGAGGAAGGTGTGATTTAGCACAGTCCCTCCAGGGGACAGGCCAGGGCAGAAGCTACCAGAGAAAATGAGCTGACAGAGTATAATGTGCAAATTGTGTTGAGGGTGAATTAAGCTCTGGGTTTTGTAAAACAGTTCCTGAAACTGCAGGATTTAGGCATTTTAAGCTCCTTTTCAATTGCATAGTACTGAGATTTTAAATGTTGATGGTTCTGCAATGCTGTAAGAATTATTCGTGTCAGTAGGTCCTAAGCAGTGGTTTGGTTTTTTCAAAAAGGTTTTAGCATCCATATGTCTATCACAAATGTTCCTTGGGATTTGGCTTTCCCTGAGAAAGGCCCATATAAGTTGACAGTGTCTCTTTCAACATGCTAGATTTGGGACAAAAGAAAAGCAGTGTTTGTAAGCTAGAGTCAAAGTAGCAACAAGCCTTTGAGTGAAGGTAAGAACAAGTCCTTGTGGGCTAAGTCTACTTAAGATGCCTTTTGGATTTAACCTGAATGAACCAGATTTTTTTTTTTTTTTTTTAAAGATGAGAATGACTGAGCCTTGTTTGAAAACAAAAGAACTAAAACTTTACAGCCCAAGTGTTTTATAATTTCAGAGAGGAAAATTTTTTCCAGATAAGACTGGATCTTTCTGAGAAACAAACCAATCTTTTAGTTCATGAGCTATCTTCCCTCCTATATTTCCCAGTTCTAATATTATTGCCTTTCTCCCCCTCAAACTCAGCACATTTTCTGTAATTCATGCCAGTCTCAGATATTCCACTCAGAGAGCAGTGAGATGATTTTGTTTTAAATTTACAGCACCTTTAAATTTTCTTGTATGTTAGAGACTGGTTTCCTCTTGCTTACCTTACATCTGGAAACATTATTTAGAAAAGTTTGCAGCATAGAGAACATGAGCTTAATCAGACTTCTCTGTAATTACTCAACAGCCTTATTCACCCTGGATGATACATACCTGGCATGGTGCTAAAAGAAATAAATATATTCATCTCCTATCCAGTTCCCACCTTGTATTATAAAAGCCAAATATCCATTCTGTAAATAGAGATGAATCAGCAATCCATATAATATCTATTCATCATACATATTTCACAAGGAGGATATTGTGGTGGCTAGAAAGTTCTTACAAAAATAATATGGAAATCCGGAACTTGATGTGGAGTGTCAGAGAGCTTCTTACTATTATTTACCTTATCAGCTTTTGCTTTCTGAAATCAATAGAAGGGCATCAAGTTCAGCTAATCCATATTTCTGAGTATGAAATTGAATTTATAGTCTGTAGTATGTTGACTACCGCTCGCATTTAAGGCATAATTGATTTTTATTGAAAAGCCAGCAGGCGCATCAAAAATTTCCACAAACCACAGGGATGTTAAATTTTACCCTGTTTTGATAATACCATTGCTTTACTTATCCTTTAAAATGAAGCTTTTATATTTATATCAGCAAATGTTGTGAAAGTGTAACTAATGCCTTGTGAAACCATTGGTCCATAGTTCTGTTAAACTCTATGGTAAGGAAATAAGCAACTTTTCATTCCTAAGGCAAATGCCTACGGTTGGGTTTCTTTAAGAATAAACAGAATAATAAATCTGCACAAAAGAAACTAGTCCATGTCCTGTAGTAAAATTATTTTTCTTCATTCCAATAATAGGTTATACAATTATTTTTTCCTCTTTTCCTTTCCTTTTCTCCATAATTGCTGCTGTTTATCTCTCATTCTTTTAAACACAGAAGTACTTGTATCAGCTTTTAGTTGTCTGTGGATAGCAGACTAACTAATCCATGTTAAATTTTTTAGTTTCCAAGGCATTGACTTTATTTCCTTCAGGTATGAAGGTGATCTTAATCATAGACCAGATTTGAATATCGACAAATGCTTCGTGACAGGTTTCTTTTCAACCAATTAAGCAATTAAACAGATTTCACTTCCTTTCCCTCACTTGGGTATTCTAGCTGCTTGTGTATATCCGTCCACATTGCCTAGTTCATTGCCCCAGTGAACCTGTGTTTTTTGTACAAATTCTTCAAGATAAATAAAGAGAAATCAGGGTGGCTCTATACAGGCAGTACACTGCAGTAAGTAACATGGCTGGGAATTTTGCAAAATAGAGCAAAAAGATGTGTGTGTGTGTGTGTGTGCGTGTGTCTCAAGAGTGCTCAAAACAATTTATCAAATTCACCAAAATACAAAACTTAAAGGGATAATACATCAGCTCCTTAGGGTATAAGTATCAAGAAGAAATGTTCCACCTTTTACAAAAGCGGGTATTATAAAATACAGGTATAACAGGTGTGGGCACAAATCAAATTAATATAAACCAAGGTTTGTGCCTGCTCCTCTCTACTATCACTTTCACCCTTGACCACTAACTGCTACAGATACTCAGACTTTTGTTTATTTTTCTCTTTGCTACCCATAGCATTTTGTAACATACTTGTACCTTTTCTGTTATGGTACTCTGAATGAGAGCATCTGTTTTCTTTCTGAAATATGGCAGGTTGCAGTATATAAGACAGTTTGTAACTGAAATAAATGTCACATGTCAATAATATACACACCACTAGAAAGGCAGGGTCTTCTCAAGTAGTTATCAGTTCTCTATAGGGATCAGGTCTTCTCAAATAGTTCTTGAATAGTTTAATCTAGTGTAATCCCAATGAAGCCATCATTCTGGTGTAGCAAATCTGTTAAATAAAAGAAGCCAAGCTCAGGCATTGCTGCTGTGGTTAGCCACATGGCTTTAATTGATAGCTTGCTGCTTGTATCTGCTTGGACTTACACCATCTAAGAGAAAATAGAATATTTTGGGGGATAATTTGTTCTGAAAACAATCCCAAAAATATAGTGTGAGCCAGGTAATACCAGTGGTTCCTTCTGTTCTCCACAGGCCTCTCCCCAGTTACTGAAAAAGCTTCAACCTTCACCCACACCTTAAAGTACCTCTCAGGGCTTGCAGCATCGGTACTCACTTTGGCGAGATGAAAATACCACTTTGGTGGGCTGCAACACAACCCTCACAGTGTTTCCAGATACTGTGAACTCAGAAAAATCAGACATACAGAATAAATGTATTTCTTAGGACTGGAAGATCCACTCGAGGCTGAAAGGATCCCCAACACCAAGTGCAGAGCAATGGAAGTGTGCCCACTGGTCATCCACAAAATAATTCAGAGGTGAAAGGTAGGGATGTGCACCTGTCTGTACCACTTGGCCACCCCTAGACTTGGTTATTTAGCAGTCATTTAGCTGAGAAATTCTGTACCTGCCCTGGTAACTGAAAGCACCATTTCTTTCCTTGCTATGTATTCTCCTAATTATTCTTACACTTGAAACTTCAAAAAAAAAGAGGATTTTTTTTTTTTTCTTTCCAAAGGGAGCTAATTCTTTTCAAAAACATTGACCATGTCTCATAATTACTGTTCATTATTTTGGCTTGTTTTCTCCTCAGCTTACCCGAAAAAGAGGCTACTTTTGTGTAGATGCCTAAATGCTTAAGCAAGCTTGTATTTATTTGATTAGGAAAAGATAGAATCTTCATGAACAGTACCAATTTTACCAATTTTGAGGAAACTTCAGAAGTCTAGTAATTTAGGATTGTCATCTTAAAAAGAAACAGCAAATGCAATTTACCACATGTGTAGTACCAGGTCTATGAGGGATGAAAGACTGGTTTGTCTGTCTATCTCTAACGATACATCCTCTATTTCTAAGAGTCTCATCTTTCAATTTCGCACACATATTTAGGAAAAGTATGTAAATTTACATTAAAATTCCCTGGAGTATTGTATGGACAAATCTTGCCCATTAATGGACTCATAATGTCTATTCACATATGAAAGGTATAAAGGATATTGTTCACAAGTACTGAAATGGGAACAATTCCATTACAAATACATGTAATACACTGAAACTAAGCAAGGACTGCATTCATGTATGAATACAATGTAAATTTATCATTGTAACAATTTTGTATTAAAGGGAAATTTTATTTGCATTCACATTCACTGCAGTGATCTGAAAATTACTTATACAATGAATTTCCACCCATAATTAGAGGAATTTTTCTGGTTTTAGAGACTTTTCTGTTCTTGAAGGATTAGATGGCTATTGATCACAAAATATGACACTGGGGAAGATGGGAGTGTGTGTTTATGTGAGAAAGACAGATACTGGAGGTTTGATGTTAAAAGAAATGAGTCTTTCCTCCATTGCATCATTCCTTTATTTATAATCTTTCTCTTAGAATGTTTAATCACCAAAAGAATCATTCCTAAATGATACTCCGCTCTCTTCAGTTGATTTTCCTGCTATGTACAGATTCATTAGTACAAAAATAATGTCTTGGTTATTTTACTTGCTGACTTGGAACACGAAGGTTTTGGTATGGATAATTTGGTATATTTATCAATTAGACTAATTCAGTGTCAGATTTTAATTTATCATGAAGGGGAGGCTGAACTGAAATATTAAATGAGATTATTGAAAACATTATAATTGGGACTTTTATTTATTTATTTTTGAATTTGTTCCTAATTCTTCCATAATACCGCTATGCTTAAAAAACAAAACCAAACAAGCAAAACAAAACAAAATAAAACAATGAAAAAAAAAAACCACAAAAAACCCCACATGAAAATAAAAACTCAAAACCCACAGAAAATAAAAAATTGTTTTGTATTACCTTTTAGTGGTAAAATGTTACAGACTGACCAGATCTTTTTATATCATTTTAGTTATATTTTTAACACATGGCCATACAGACATACATTCTTTATTTTCCCCGAACAACAGAAGGTACTAACTTCACAGGAGCTTTCAGTTATAAAGGAGGGTCTTTCTATAATAAATAATTAACTTCAGAAGATTGTGTCAGATATCATTTTCTTCAAACCCATTTTAGCAATACCTACATTTTGATCTTTGCAAAAACAGCTGAGTAGCCATGCAAATACCTTATCACTGTTTTTCTGAGTCTTAATAACAGAGAATAAAAAGGTGTAAGCCTCCAAAACAACCAACTACATTACTGAGTTAAAAGAAAGGCAAATCTGGATTTTCTACTTCAGTTAATTACTGCCTTTATTAATTTCCCATCTGAAGGCCAGTCCTATATCAATAGCATGTTTTGATATAAACTTTACAAAGTTCTAGTTCTTTTTGTTCATAAACTCCATGAATAAGATGAGATTTGGACTCTTACTATACAGTCTGTTTCTGCATTCATAACTTGATGCAGAAACTTCCCTTTTTTGTTTCATTTTCATATTGTGTTGTTTCAAAATATCAGAGAGAACTACTGTTCTTCAGTTGGGGGGAAAACAAAACACTCCAAACTCCTTTGAAGTTGAATTGGTAAATAAACTGTTTCTTTTGCTAAAAGCCTCTGTGTGAGATTGTATTACATTTTATAGAGTACCAAATTCAGCCCTTCAATAACATAATTTTGGTGATTTTTTTTTTTTTGCACTCCTCCAAAATGACAAAGGTGCCTTAAAAGGTCTTGACAAACACGGAGTTACACAAGATAAGATGTGTGATAATGTAGAGTAGAAACAGCAACTATAAGGGAAAGAGGATATGTTACATGTCATTTACATTGTTTAGAAATTGTATCGTGTTGATCTATACTTTGCCAACATGCATGGCCTTCCTAGAACCAAGACAGATTTTATTAGGTTACATCCCTATGGATTTACTTTTTCATAGCCAAAAGAAGAGACCTATGTGAACAACAGAATACAGGAAAAAAAGAGTTTTCAAGTTAGAAAAGGTTCCTACCAGATCAAAAATCTATATATCCACTAGAATGTACCTCTTGGTTTATAAGGAAAACAAAACAAAACAAAATAAAACAAAAACCAAACTAAGGAAGTCATGATGCAAAACAGCAAAAAAAAAAATTCAATACTGGATGGCTTTTTTTTTTCTTTTCTCTATTCTAACTACTTTGCTTAAGACTTAAGTAAGATCATGAAAGTACAATACTTTAAAGGCTATTCCATAAATAGAAACAAATGAGCTTTTTCCTACCACAGAATTACCTAAAATCACTCCTTCTTGTGAAGCTAATCCCCCAACAGATAAGACTGTGAATTTCCCCCCCTTCCTACACACTCACAGATGGGTTGCAACAGAAAGATGACAAATGAGTTGTGTTTGGCTGGATTAATGGGCATTATCATGTTAATGGATGTTTACGGTGCAGTTTGGGAGGTTCATGTTGTTCTCAAAAAGTGTTGGTGCTCTGTGTAGCTGAAGCCTGTGTATGTGTCTGTGTGCATTATTAGCCAGCTTTTCATGCATGTTGTACATTTTCGGTCTCCTTAATGGGTCACAGCTAAACTGGATGTGGAAACGTTCGTCTTACACTCAGATCTTTCATCATGTCATCAAGGGTAACATGCAAAATATAAGGCTCTGAGACTTGCCTTTCCACAGTCTCTGTGAATGCAGGCGCCTTATAATCCTGAGTCTACTTTGTTGCAATCACTTTTAAAATCTGACATATTGATCAGGAGTTTAGCCTGAGTAACTACTGCACATATATCAACTCCAGGTGGGGATGTCAGGTCAAATTTGTTGGCAAGGTGATCTTACAGCCATCCAGGGTAATTCCTGCCACGCATGTGAACTTGATGCTCTTAGCTTCATTTGGCAAGGACAATTTATATAGCACCAACAGGGCATGGGAATTTGGTTCCAAGTGGGACAGATCCTCAAGGAAATGTCTAACCTAGACCTAGACATGTAAAAATTTGCTGCTTCAAGAATCAGCTGTCTAAAATGAAAAATCACATAGCAATAAATAAGGTTTTGCTCTGGATTTTAAGAGTTAGTGGGGTTTTGTGGGTTTTTGGATGGTGTTTTGATTTGGGTTTTTTTGGAGGGGAGCTTTGTTTTGTGCTTGGTGGGGGGTTTTTGTTGATATTTTTTGTTGCTTTTGTTTTGGTTTTTTTTGTTTTGTTTTGTTTTTCTGCTGAAATTTTCTTGTTCTGTGAAAGAGAGCAACCTCTAAACATTCTTGTTTGCTCCCATTTTCCTCTGCCCACAAGGCTTGTTTTCCTGTTGCTGTTACTCTTGGTTTTATAGTCTTTAGCACAAGCTGATAGGCTTTTATCCTACTAGCTATATATAAAGGAATATATATGTCAGACACTTGTGTGCTTAAAAACCTGCTTAAAAACCTAAATGCTCATTTGAATTCTAAAATGCATAATTTGCAAGCAGTACTGAGGGACTCGTTCACATAAATGTACAGTTGTGTTGACACTCAGTTTTCCTCCAAAAAGAGCAGGTATTTAAAATCAAGAATTGCTATGGAATATCTCACCAGCAATAATAGAATCTCCATCAATTAATAAATTTATTGACTTAGACAGTATACATGAATAATGAGGCTCTGAGTTGCGATAAGAGTACAGGCAATATTCTGTTTCATCTAATTCATAAGATTTATAATTTTTTTTTTCTAAAATTTGAAAACTAAGTTATTCTTTCCAGAATAGCATAATTTGGAGATTCAGACAGTGAAAACAATTTTCTGAAATGAGTACCAGAGGGTATTCTAGTGTACTGAAATAGCACTTGCCATTTATTTGGTATTCCTCCACCATACAGTATAAAATAATTCCTTTATGGCTTTTCTTTCCTTAAGAATTCACCAAGCGTATGTGGACCTCACAGATGCAGCTTTAATTGAAAGTAATGTCAGAAACAGTGTTTTGATCTGTTTCCTTTCTTTTGACATTCTCTGTTTTTGGAATGTGTTGAGTCTGTAAGACCATTCTCTGTTCAGAAATTCATCTGGAAATTTACATATTTTAAAGGCTTCTTGCTCTATAATACAGCTGAGCATAATAGTGCAAGCTACACAGAAATTGAGGTGTGAAAGAGAAATTTCCCAATTTCAGTCCTTAACTGAAATACAAAAACAATTCTTCACCATCTGGGAATTACTATATAAGGCTTTCTTCTGAGTAGGCTCACTAGAGCAATAAAGTTCATATAATCCAGGAATGGATAGGATATATCCATCTATAAAATAATAATAAATAATAATAATAATAATAATAATAATAATAATAAAATAATAATAAAATAATTTTTGGTAGATTCATTAATTTACAGTACTATCTTGAAATGCACAGAATGTTTCATATGTCTCAAACATAACTGAAATACATTACATCCGAGTGAATCTCTAAATTTGTACAATCCAAGAAATTACATATTATTCTGTAGGATGATAAAGTCTCTCTCTGATGAAGTAATGTTCCTGATACAGAAAGGTGTAAATCCCACAGGAAACATAACATCTCAAGGATACTCATCATTTTACTGGATTATGCCCCAAGAGAAAGAAAGATAAAAGAGAAGAAGAATAAAGTAAGATAGACATTCATAAAGCTTGTCATTTTTTTTCCATTGTTCCCTGCCTGAAAAATAAAATCAAGAAAGGTTTTAATTTCAGTTAAAGTTTATTATATATATTCAGTTTTATATATGGATATAATATATATTATATATGCAACATATATGATATACATAGGTATTTCTACAAATTAATTAAGAAATCACCTACTTTTAAAAATAGATTCAATCTAAAGGCAGTGTATATGTATTCTGTCATTTAAAGGTGGGACTAGTTCTGGCAGTTCAGTACCAGATGCTGGGGCTGTGAGCACCTGTCAGGTTGTACTGGGATATTTATTCTGTAATAAATCCTCAACAATAGGACGTACACATCCTCAGAATGTATCGGTAATGTCCACTTCCAGAATGGATAAAACTTCATAAAAACAACTTGAGCTAGAAGGTCTAAGCCTCAGTCAAAACTATTAGTGTATGACATATGAATTTTCTGTATTTGTGTGTTCAGGCTCATATAGGCACAGGGCCCAATTTCTGCTGCCTGTTTGAGTTCTGATGACTGAGGGAACATCCCCAATAGCACATACTCAAATCCAGACTCTCTTAGCACCCAGAAACTATAGGAGAGAGATTAATCCATAAAGCAGGTGACAGGTTGAGGATCAGGAGTCCAAGGATATAACTTGCTCTCTGGCCCAGCAACCTAAACTAAAATGCAGAGACAGCCTTGATCTCTCTGATCCTCTTTCTTGTTTTGAACATACTGACAGATACACTTCTCTACTTCATTGGGCAGGGGTGTTGGATAAAAGAAGGCTATTTCTTACCACTTGTCAGGCTACTTTGTCTTGACCAAGATTATTTGAAAATCTAGTTGAAACAAGTAATTGTTCAGATCAAAAAGCCTTGTAAGGCATTGGTAAATATTAATGTTTCAAAAGCTGTTTAGGTGTTTTTCAAAACTAAAACTTTAAATTTTGTATTTTGCAGTGATATTTTCAATTCTGTTAAATTTCCAAGTTTAAGCACCCAAGCAAAAAAAAAAACATTACTCAGCTAAGTATTCTTTTCAGTATGCTTTTTTTTTTTTTTTTTTTTTTTTTTTTTTTTTTTTTTATCTGTTTAGAGGGGGAAACAGGTCCCCTTTGGGTCAAGTTTAATAGTTTCCCTGTTCACCAAACTGAAAAATAAATATTCTTTAGGATATATATACATCAAAAGTAGGTAAACAATGTCTCATTGAGATGGTGAGTGCTAGATAAGATATTTTAAAAGACAATTTACTACTTTTTTTCTGTCTTTAATGCACCAAGAACATCTGAGATGATGTATTGACTTTGCTTTATGAACATAGAATTTCAAGTACTTCACGCTATAGTATTTCTGCTGCCTGCTTTGCTCCCCCCACCTTTTTTTTTTTTTTTTTTTTTTTTTTTTTTATACATGTAGAAATGCAACATTTTACCTCCACCTGAGAAGTGTGCAAGAGGCTCACTCACCACCTCTGTCCAGAGACTCTTTTCTTTTTGGGATGATCTTGTTCCCTCTGCGCTACTAAGCTGTGGCATCTCCTGACTGTCCTTGAACAAAATCTCCTCTGTTTTGAACTGATCAGCTCTATGCCCTGCTCCAGCACTGCTGTGCTTCAAGAAGGGCTGAAAATGCTGGAATCATCCTGGGCTGTATTGAGAGACTCCTGCTTTTAGGCACCAAAAGGTTTGGAGTGGGCTCAGGACTCCCCACATGTTGTAGGTTATTTTGGGACTCTGCAAGAAAAACACAGGCTTGGAACTTATCTCATGGGTCAGAGTTGTTCTGGGTGTGAAGCTGCTCTCCTGGTGACCAGGGTTATGCTACTTCTTGTAAGAAAAGTGTTTGGTTTCTTTGCAAAGCAGCTGTTTTCAGCCCAGAGAGCATTAACACTGTGTGGCACTGTGTGTATATATTCAAATCAAAAATTGCAGGGCATTCTTGCAATGCCTCTTTAGGAATGGTTTTCCTCTGTAATCAAATGAGACATATGTCAGGAAGATGACAATGAGGTCCTGTGATGCCTTATATATGTTTTTAATTAAAAAGTAGAGAGTTTAATTTTGTTGTTGTTATGAGAGTGAGGCTTTCTTCTGTTTTTCCTGATAAACAGGAGATTCATAGTCCCTGCTTTACACAGGCTGCATCAATTCTAGATGCAGCCTCTTTCCACTTTGGCTTTTGCTCATCTGCTGCTAGGTAGAGGTCGACATCCCCAGCCTTAGATATTCTTCTGTGCCAGATGTGTCCAAGTGTGTGTGCATCTGTGGGTGTGCAAGAGAGATAGAGAAATACACTACAAGGGGAGACGAAGACTCTGATATCTGAGGGGAATAAACCAAGAGGGCTTTAGGGGAAGCTCAGATTCCACTGAGACACATAACTTTCCACCCCCTCTGTTTTTCCAGACAAGTGTTATTTTTCATTATTTTATTGTGCTGGCAACAGGAGAAATCTTGTAATAAAATCATATCACTGTTTCATCCAAGGCAAGTTTAGATGATATCACAGTGATATACTTTGTCATAGATTTATTATTAAGTTGTCGCATAATGTAGTTGAATAGAGTTATAACAATTGTACTCTAACAAAGTTTTAATACAAGACTGTGAAATTTTAACATGAAGTAGACTTCTACAGTGACTGAGTGTTATTACTTGCAAACTTCCAATGACAAAACAGATGACTTAATGCACAAAATGCAATTTAACAGCATTTGTTACTATCTGTACAGCTTTATTATTGTCTTTTTATTATATTCATAATCTGAAAATAATGTAAAACAGATATATGGCTGATTCTGTAATGACCAATGGCATATTGTATCTTGTTTAGTAGGTGGCTGTCCTCTCGTCTTATTTGGGAATATATAGTTTAACAAGATACTTGCCATCATTTTCTTAACTGGGATAATAAACAGAACAATTCTGCATAAAAGCTCATATCAGCTTCTTTCATGCCTTTTCTTTTCAGCAGGCTGCCTAAGGGTTTAAGCAATTTAGTTGTCTGACCCGCATCCTTTCTCTGCAGTCTGCAGTTCTTTTGTTTAACATTAGTATGTGGGCAAACAGCATTCAGAGCTGTGCAGAGCTTATCAGCCCGTGCTCAGTGGACCAGAACCCCATTCTGTGTATCTAAGAGGGGCCACGTTTAATGCTTCACAGTAGGAGCATCTGCAGTTTCCAAAAATGACTTGTTTATCAGATAAACTCTGTCCTTGCACTGACACATAGTGGCTCTTCAATATCATGCTCTCCTGTATGAGAACTGAGCAAAACAGGGAATGCGCAATGAATAACAAGTGAAATTTATGCACATGGTGTGGTGACACGGGTACCCTAGAACACCAGGCAGAGTTTCTCTGCATCCACTCAGTAATTACACTGGGAAACTTCCTCATTACCTTCTGAAAACGTTTTAGTTACTCATTCTCAAGATATTTAGAGCACATGCACTGAAGTCTGTAAATGGCAATTAATTTACTTATTTTGCTTGGAAGTTAATTAGAAGTAGCAGGAGGGGCCTGGCTTGTACAGCACAAAGCAAAGAGAACTGGAGCAAAACCTGACACTGAGGTCTGTGGTGTGCCTATAGGTGTGGCAGCCTCTGCCTTTATAGTTGGGATGTTCACTTCTGAAACGGTGTGTTACCAAAGTATTCCTCTACATCTCTCTAACTCAGTTTTAACAAGCTAGCTGTTTGACAGTGGTTTTCTTTTTTTTTCAGGAGATAAGGTAGACTCATGTGCTCTAAAACCATAAATATATTTTCAGAATAACAAATTTTGTGTTTAATATAAAGGCCTCACTTTAACATTTTAGATACCGTAGTGATTAGCCAGTGGTTCAGAAATCAATTTTTAATTATAACTCTGTGCTTTAAAAACAGGTAGAAGTAGCAGCTTAGAATTGGTGTTTTAGGCTCAAGACCCAGGGAGAGCAAAATTCTGCGAGCTCTTTTCAGGCAAGTGCAGCTGGTCTCTCAAACTCTCCATCCATCTGAATGAAGGAGAGCTTACAAGATGGACTGGTTTTGCAAGATTTCTGGACAGCTCTGGAGACTTTTCTGAACAAGCTGGTGGACATACCTATTTTACCAGTGACAGAAAGGGTAGGTAGATAGAATAAGAATCAGAAGTTTGGATCCAAACAAATGCCATATCCCCACAATTCAGAGGATCCTGTATTCTAGAATGATACCCTTGACAAATTATGATTTTATTATATAAAATTGATATTACATTGCAAATGGCAATGGCCCAGAAGGAGCCTGATAAAATTAACTGCCTTCTCTTGGCAATTAAAATTTTCAGTATAAAGATGAGAATACAGTGAATCTGTTCTCTGTTCCATTTTCTATACATACAATGGCTCAAAGCTGAAGCTGTATGCTGGGAACAGAGGCTTACATCAGGCTGCCACCTTTTTAGCCCTCCCCTCCCCCCCTCATCAGTACATGCTGGCTGGTCAACTAGTCAGAGAAAAATTGTTAATGAGGGTTAAATGGAAGTTATCTATTAAATGTCATTCTAGGACCAAGATGTTGGAGCTTTATTTTGAATTATGCCTATATTTTTTCTCTCCTTTTTCTTTTTTTTACCTTCTCTCTTTCCTAGCTGAAAGAAAACATCTAGTGGATGCCTGGCAGCATCCTCTGATTGCTTGCTGTTTTCCTGACACTAAATCTACTGTGTCATATTCCTTGCATGGGCTGCAGATTTTGGCCTTTTCACCTGCTGTTTTGGTTGGCTTTAGATGCAAAGAGAAGAATATGAAAAGGAGAGGGGGGAGGAGGGAAGTTGGGAATGCTGGAACTAAAAAAAAAAAAAAAAAAACCAAAACAAAACAAAAAGAAAAAAAACAAAAAGGCAAATGTTTTTAGCGCCTTCATCTAGACATGTGTCCCCTCACTCTGTGACATGGCTGCTCCAATGTTGCCATGGTGAGGATTTCTAATCATCCCTACACATGACAGGCTCCTATTTGTCTGCACTCCCTTGGGTGTAAATTTCTAGGCTTAAAAAAAAAAAAATCCATGTGAGCGTATCATCCGCCGTGCAGATGTTTCACTGCTTTAGAATATCAGGCAGCTGCTTGTGCCACCGTCGACAGCTAATTGGAGACTGCATCGCAGGAACAGAGGCGTAATTATGGCATAAATACACATCCTCTGGTGCATCATTGTATCTCTATTAACAGAAAATTTTAAACAGTGTTCAGAGTGTAATTAGTGTAGTTGATAAAGTTGTAAAACATGTAAATAAGGGAAATAGCAGGTACGTGGCCAATCCACTACCCAGCACTAGGGGATGCAGATTATTGCCTATTTAGAAATAATTAGCAAAGCTGCATTAGCAAAGCCTGTGTCCAACAGAAGCAATGCAAACATTTATTCTGGTAACAGCTCTTTCTGTGCTAGCCATGAAAATCTACTAATATTGGTAATTTAGCCCTCATTACCAGAGGATAAAGCATGAAAAGAGCTCAGACATGAAATATGACAAGTAATATTAATTTTTATTCCAGAGGAAAGGATGCTTTCTTGGGTTGCATGCTGATTTCTCGGCAGGGTCTCAGTAGTGTGTGAGTGAGCTGGTGGTTGAGGATGTGGCTGTGGAGCTGGCTCCCTGCTGGAAAATACCCCAGGGTACCCGTGACAGGAGCTGATGAGGCATGCTGTGGTTAGTGCCCAGCCAAACCTTAGGTCACAGTTCAAAACGAGCACTCAGGCATTAAACTTCCCTCCTTATAGACTCGAGCCTTTAATGCCACCCTCGGACTCTCTTCTGGCCACCCCCAAATGATTTTGCCAAATCACCTGCTCTGCCCCCAGCTGCCCTCCCCAAAATGTGTAACTGGCAGCTGTGCTGGGCGAGCAGAGAGCTCTGCATCAGTGTGCACGCTGCTACTCCTCAATTTTTGTCTTGAGCCCTGGATGAGAAATGATGGCTTCACCCTCACTGTTTATGTTTTAGATTATGTTACGCAAAGAACATTACCCTGTGACCATAAAAATAAATGCCAAAATTTTGACTTTGCTTTACAGATGTATTTTCTAATGAAGAAAAATGTGAAAGCTTGGCTGGAACAGGAGGAATAGATCATTTTTTAAAGACAAGAGGATGAGAAGAGATGAATATTCTGGAAAGGGAAGGGAAAAATGGGTTTTTTTAGAAACGTCTCTGATTTCTTCTTTTTTTTTCTCTCTACTGGGTGTAGAAACAGAATGAATAAAAACTACAGCTTCTAGTGTCAGCTAAGTTCTGCTGCATCCTTAATAAGTGTGCACGTGTGTGTTTATGTGAGAGAGGGGAAAGGGGGAACAGGAGAATTCTGTTTGACAAGTGCCAGTGTTTCAAAAAGAAGTCTAAGAAAGATGTTATCTCTGGCTCAGGCAAATAAATTTCCCCACTTAGCCAGTGTTTCCTGAACATTTTCAGAATTCAGCTCTCACCACAGACTGCATAAAATCCTGCCAAATAAGGGCTGAATTTCATGTAATACAATGCTTAAAAAAGAGAGGAAGAAAGAAGAGGGGGGAAAGGTAGAGATTAAAAGAAGCCGGACAAGCTACTGACTGAAGTATTAAAATGTAAAATAAGCTTTAGAGCTGTAGCAAGAGGAAAAGCCTTTTACAGATCCAAAGAGTGTATATTCTATCACCCACAATGACATTAAAATTGTGAAAACACTGAACTTGTTGATTGAAGTGAATTTTTTCCCACAGTTTGGTGGAGGTTCAGTACTCATCCTACCACAGTGTTTAGATGAAAAATAAAACAAGAAAGACCAGGTTTTTGCCTGTGCTACATCCAAAAGCTCACAAAAGCTCAGACAATACCCACCTCAGCTTCTCTGACGTGAGGATCCCATTGAGTTTTAGCATGCCAGTTTTTATAACCTTAGCATTTATTTTCTGTGCTTAAGATTTATGTAGCTATATGCAGATGTGCCTTCCTCTGGCATGCAATAAGTACATAGTTTATGCATATATACACTTTATGGGGAAGCTGTTTGTACGTGGTCAGGATGCATCGCGAGATGTGCTGGTGCTGCTCTGAGTTCAGTGATGCTGTTACTGCAGACTTCCATGGAAGAAGATCTGGGACATCTGTGGCTGCTTTTCATAATGTTCACTCTGTGTGGCTCTGTGTGAATCCTGCAGTGTATAAGAGCTATGTCCATATACAGAGGATGTTGCAGTGTTTACATGTGTATGGGTAAGTGTGCCTGTGTGTATGCACTAATTTGGATATCCTGAGTGTGTGTATCTGCATGTGATTATGAATGTTTCATACTAATAGATTTCCTTGATAATGTGATGGAGTAGGAAAACTTGCCATGCAGTCTGCATGGAAAGTTTTATTCATATCTATAGGGTGCATACATATCACATAGCCATACACACTTATGTAAAAGAGACATTTTTAATTTATATCCTGAGTTGAAATATGAAATGATATACTAAAAAATAAGACAAACATTCCAACCCCCATACATCTCAGCCTTGTCAGCATCATTTATCACAGTCTATTGCCTGGAAGTATTTTCAAGGTTCAGATACTTTGTTGAGCCCCCTGCACGGCCTTTAGAAGTCTTTTATTGCGCATCCACTAGGAAGGAGGAAAAAAAATGTTCTTCATCAGGAGCAGCAATCTCTTTCACTCTTCCTTCTTTCCTTTCAGATTACATAAGTAAAGTGCATAGTGTTGGCAAGCCTGAGCAAATTACAGTACTGCAAGCAGATCAGGGGGATGGTCCGAAGACTGGGTGTGTAGGGAGAAGTGCTTGGAGATAGACAAAGCTAGACTTCTGTAAGTAAATACACACAAGGGGGTCCTGAAATGGTTCTAGGCATATTAGAAGTAGTTCACTAAAGGATGACAGGGTCATTGCTCATTCTTTGCTATAGAAAATGACCTGACAGGTCATCTGTAGCTGGAAGTAATTCCAGTATTTAATGTTTTTTCCTAAATCTAAAAACTTATGTGCTATTGTTTGATATTAATAAACAGGTATTAATGTTTCAGAGACCTTTTCAGTGGGATAAGAACTATAATATCAGTTTGAAATACAATCATATAAATTTCTATATTTTGAATACATCAGTTCAAGATCACATTTAATATAGTTCCTGTGGGCCAAATTTAGTCCTGTGTAATTTAGTTTAGGCCAATTAAAGGTATTGAGAATTGCTATCTATCACACTTCTCGAGTATCAAAAGTGAGTACTAGCATATGTGGCACTTCTTTCACAGTGAGCAGTGCGGGCACTGTGACAGAAAAAGTAATATTTCTCTATATTATCATTGTAGGAATGTGTCCCATGGCAACTCTGTGGTTTTTGACTGAGGAATAGTAGCCCACTTCTTTCTTTCTGTCTTCTAGGGAAGACCTGAAGTAGTTAAATTAGGGGTGTAAAGTAGCTAGGATTGGTTAAACAAACTAGTTTGTATATATTCAGAGCTGGTGAATTAATTGGGCCAGAAGGAAATGAAAATCAGAGCTGGCCCTGGAGGAAGAAGAAATGGGGATCTTGCAGATGGTGTGGGTTTTCCTGAAGAGTAACAGTCACTTCATTAAGTGTGAAGGCTGCAATAGCATTCATTCAAACCCTATTGAGTTTGGAAATATATTATTTTGTAAAAAAACAGTAACAGAAGGGAGGGTGTATGGGAAAAGCAATGCAAAAAAAAGTGGTTGTGCAGTTCTCCTAAACACCTTTCATTTCCCCCTCATTAATATTGTTTCTGTGTGTTCAGCTCTAGAATGGTATTGAAATAAAAGGTTTTAGCAACATTGTATCTTACAAATTTAGTGGATAATGAGTTATAACATATGATTAATTTTTCTTTGAACCTATTTGACTTCTTCTGTCTGTTCTTTTCCTGCAAGCTTTTCTAAGTGTATCTTCAAGGGGGTAAAGCCCATCAGGGGAGTGAATGAGCAGCATGAGGTTCTGTAGCTCATAGAAGCTAGATAGTCTTTGGTAAGTAGTATAGCCTATAAAGAATAGATTTGTAGAGTGACGGTCTTGATGCTGAAGACCTCACTTTCAGCAGCTTGTGTCCTGCAAAGGTTTTACTACATGCTACATCTCATCTGGTCCTGCGAACTGAACATCCAGTAGGAGTTGGAGCAGATAACTGTATGCTGCCCATTTACTTGAAAAGCAGCACAGGTACTGTTAGATCAGTCCATGATGCAAAGCAAAATGCAGTAAGTGGAGAAGTTATGAGATTCACTTCAGAAGTACAGTCTTGCTTTCAGTGAAACCATTGGTATGTAACCCGTGTAGTCCGTGACTTAAGATCTCTTGTTCCCTGCAGACTCTAGTACACTCTCTGTGCTTCAGTAAAAGTAATGCTTTCTGGCCACTTTGACCATGTTTGCAACTCCTTTGTCAACAGTTTTTCTTGATTACCCTGGTAAGAGTAGGTGATTCCACTGTACAAACTTTTGGGAGCAATTCAAACTATTCATGGTCCTGAACAGATGAGTTTCTGTCTTGTTTTCTTCTTGGTATACTAATATGCAAACTAAGAATAAAGCAGCAAAAACTACATAAATAAGAATCATGTTTTCCTGAAATCTTATGAGGAAGAACACTATTCTGCATGACAGCATACATGCAGGGCAACTCAGTAAACACTGAGTATGGCAAAACCAACCTTTATAAGCAATTAGTCCTGATTTCCTTCACCAAAGTGAATGCAACTTTGCTCAGTATGGATAAGGAGCACACCACCGGGGAAAAACAGGGCACTGAAGCACCCTGTTGTAGGAGCAAGGTCAGTGGTTCAGCCACACATGGGCTCTAGAGCATTTGTTACTGTTATTAAAATGGTACTTTCCTCCCGCATTGACAGGTTTGCTTGCTAACATAGGCAGCATCAATATTAATTCTGTAAATGTTTATCTGATGTAATGTATATGATTAAGACTTGTTTGGATGTTTTTTGCTGATTAAACTGAGACCTTTCTATGCCAATAGCCCTGTGGCAATCAGTTACTGTGAGAAAAACTGTGTGGCAACATTAGGAGAACACAGCTGAACATAAATACTTTCTCTAGTGTGTTGGATTTTCTCTAGATATTATTTTTCTTTAATTTTGTTGCCACTGATAGACCCATATACAAAACCAGATTTGAATTATCAAATGTCTATAGTACATTTTCACTCACTAGGACTGTGAGTGAAATGCCATTTATGACATTCTCGAAGTAATGTCCATTTCTTTAAGTTACACATTCTGTGAGGTGGTAGATGTTTCCTCCTTGTCTGGCAGCATTAAAATTGCACTTTTAAGCTCATACGACAAATGCTTTGAAACGCTCGCTTTTAGTCAAGTTTCATTTTACGCTGAAAGTAGCAAAAGGAATTCACAAGTTCTTCAAAATATTAGCTCCTTTTAGGTGTCTTGGTAAATGAAAACTACAGTTCTTTGACAAGGCTCACTCTTTGTAAAAGTGTTCACCAAAACTGATGATAACTGAACTTGATTTCATTACCCTCTGGTAATCTAGAGATGTGAAAGGATTTGGAATCAAGGAAACATTTCCCACTTCTCTATGTGTCACACTGCTGTAGTATATATGAATCAGTAGTCAAGAAAAACATTTTTATACTGCTGAAGTGACAGCTAACATCATAAATTAATCTGTTTTACCCCATTTGCCAAACAAGTCATGAAGACTCATAACAGTCAGCCATGATGAAGACCAATTGTTCTCAGATGCTCTTGAATGGATGCAAATGTTTTGTTTTTCAAGTAAATGACTGCCATAATCTAATTCTTTGCATTTTTGAGCCTTGCTGCAGTAGAATGGGTTATTCCAGTTTGGGGAAAATTGTGCAATAATGACTTCATAGAACTGTAGTGGATTTTTTGATTCCTATTGTTTTAGTCTAACTTGTGATCCAGGCCTTAATTTATTTGTCTACAGAATTTGCACATTCCTGACATTTTGTGTTTGGTAAGCATATTGAAATCCTTAAATTTGAAGTCAAAATATGACTACAAAATAAGTGGTGTTGTTGTTATTACTGATAATAGTAAGATTTTACAAAGTTAACTGTGACTTAGTTTGTCAGTATTTTATTGTTTTTATGGTTCATGGGTTTGTGAGAAAATTCTTGCTTTAAAACTTGATGACACTTTTGATTTTACTTTAGTTACAAATGATACCGACTATTTACATTAGTTATAGCCTTTAGAAAAATAACTGATTAACTTCTCAAGAGTAACTGTACCTGTCTGTCTTTTATTTACCCCTGTCTGTTCTGTATAAAACTACAGTGTGTACATATGTGGATTTGCAGCAATTGGACTTTGTCATCTAGTGATGTGGAGAAACTACCCTGCACTGTGGGTTTATGAGTAAAGAAAGAAAATCCACAGGACCTGGTGATATTTCTCACACTTGTTAAGCGTGACCACCATGAGTGGATAGGAATAAATGCAACCTTTAATTTAAAACCAGTAAATCTTTGATTTTTTTGCCAGCTGTGAGAGCTCCTGAGCAACACTGCCCATCACAGGGCCATGCAAGCAGCCAATTGCAAGACACACTCCATGTGCTGTAAAGTGGGCAGGTATCTCTGTATTTATGGAAGAGCTTTTCTAGAGCCCAATCTGAGTCTGGTATTACAGCTAGCATTTTATGGTCCACTGTAATAGCAACTGTAAGATCGTCAGAGTAAAATAACTATATGTCTTAAAATGTCTTTCCATGTTTACTGTTCAGGGTGTTGGGAGAGTTTGTATTAAACTTTGCCTGTAAAGAAATCATCCTTGCCTAATATTATAGCGGCTCCACTTTCAGAGAAGCTGTGCTGTGAGTGCTTGCAAAGGCAAGTGTGTTGCGCCAGATGGTCTTTTCCTCTTTCTAAATCTTTTCATGGGCTTATGAACTGTCAAAAGTAAAACCTTCTTATCAGTCACCAAAGGGCCTGGCATTATTTTGGCCACTATAACAAGTAGTCACATAATATGTTGTAGCTAATATAAGGGTACTTTCACTGAGATGGAAATTTTACTGGGTGTTAGGACAAGTGATTAAGGTTAGCTTGTGCCTGTTGAAGCAGCTTTTGCTGTAAGAGTAGTCTAACTGAAACACAGTCCCTTTCATCCATGGGATTCCAGAGTGCTATTCAAACCTAGCAAATTGTTATGAAAAACTGTATGGTGATCACTTCATACATGCCTGGAGTGAAATGCAGCAGCTGTTCGACAGCGTAGAGTCATATTCCCAAATTCTTTAGAGCAAGCAGTGATGAATGCTAAAAGTCAAAGACAGATTTTTTTTTTTTGCAAAACTCAGTGCATTAAAGTTAGCTGCTAAAATACCATTTTTGGCAGCTAAATCCCAGTAGGTGGGCCTGGCTTTTAAGGGTGAAGAGAGTTGGTCTCTATCTGGAAATCCATAGAAGCTGTAGGAAGCTCAGTATTTCAAAAAAAAAAAACCCAACCAAAAAAAAACCCAACACAGAATCTGAGCATCCTGGAATTCAGATCTCAACACTGCTAATAACCTTTAACATGACATAATATTCTTTATCAGATAATTCAAATAACACATTCTGAAAGTTTTAACCTTTGTGTGAAGTTAACATGTTCCTTCATGCCTATGTGGAGCTCTTATTAACACTGAAAGCAGGTTTGTTCCAGAATATATAGGAGCAACAAAAATCCCCTTGAAATATGGTTTCACAGGGCTCAGACTTTAAGAGAAAAATTATAACGGGCAAGAAAAGCACACTTTTCTTTCCAGATCAGATCACATTAGGGATTAGTAGCAGCATTTATTTTGGTACTTTGGTTTGATACTACTATTCAGTACAGCATAAGGAAACAAAAGTCAGTTTTTGCTTCCAATTTCCCCCAGATCTGGTGGTTCGTCTGTTACCTGGTAAACTCCATGGTCATGTTGTGCTTCCAGTGTCCTAGAAAAACTTCATAGTCATAGGAATAGGTTATTTTCTCTCTGCTGATGGTGACTAGTTTTGAATCATAAAAGGAGAGAAATTTTCCACTTTATCAATCATGCAGAGGAAGAAATTTTAATGTTGGATGTGCTTTGTCTAGATGAAGAACTTCCATCACTGTGGCCCCTTCTGCTACAAAAATATTTAAGTTTACCCTTCATTTCCAAGACTCTTATCAAAACAATTAAAAGCTAAGCATTTTGCAAGTGTCACATGAAACTTTTAACTTCAAGAATTCTTTGCTTAGTTAATTATTTCATAATTTTTTTTAAAAAACCTCTAACATTTCTGTTTCAGCAGAAGAAATTCAGCAACTCAGCCTAAAACCAGGAGTAATTCCAGATGCCTCAAAAGAAGAGAGAGCTGAACTCCCTGAGAAGTGCACCTTGGCAGGATCCAGCTTCTTCAGGTCTCCAAGAGTCTGAGCTCACCGGAGAGTGGGAGTAAATCATGCAAGAATGCAGCTCTTGTGTGTCGGGGGAGAAAGGGAATGTACCGGGCTGCCAGGTGCTGTTCATTGTAAAGTTTAGTTGTCTCTGCCTGACTAATGATAACTAAGGGAAGGAGTGTAATCTGAAATGTGCACTGGTGTGTGTCTTGAAAAATACACTGCAATGAAGGAGTGCATTTATCAATATATTCTTCGCTCTTCACCCTACATTTGGTCCAGGTCCAGCTTATTTTGTGGAGAGATCTAAGTAATAAAGATCTGAACGTAATTAGTCTGAAATTAGTGAAATAGTTACAAAGCAGGGGACCAGTTAATGGTCTGGTTTACTGATTTATTTTCCTGCAAAATCAATTTTGAGCACTTCATATTAATGAAATGTTCATCTGCACAGAACAATAACTACTCTCAGCAATACCGATGATTTTTCAGACAAAAATAAGCTGTAAACATAAGAAATATTATAGCACTTTGATGTAAACAAAGTGTTCCTTTAATAATTGATTAGTGGATGATCTGAAATACACCTTACACATTAAATGCTATGACTGACATTGCAGATGAATTCACTACTGTGACTATCATAGATCAATCTTTTAGTTAGATAACATTTTCAGAAAGAACTTGCTGTCTGCAAAAATAGTTAATGATGCTCTACATTTAACACAATACTTAATGGTAAAGAAAGTAACAGAGATGTGTATTTCTACATATGTCTCTGAGTTTAATTTTTTGTAAAAATTCAAATGTATGACATCCATACTGCTGCAAAATATTTTGTCAGGACATACTTTAGCAAGCAGTTTGGCACCCAAAGATGCAGCTGTAATTCTTGGAGAATATTAACACACAGCCTCTATTCTTAAGCCTGGGAGAGTGTCATCCTGACCTCTGTTTGCTGCTATTAAACATAGAAGATTTACTTTGAAGCATTCATTTAAGGAAGTGAGTTATTATTCCTTTGCTTGACCTTAGCCTGCGGTATATATATCATGAGGTTCCATACGACCATGATGCACAAGAAAATTGTCTAGCAAAAGATAAATTTGAAAACAATATTAAAATATTATAAAAATTAGAAACAGAAGTTATTGCATATATCCTCATCACCTGCCAGATAAATATGTGTCTATATATATTGAAAGAATATGTATTTAAAAATTGTCATTTTATATGCAGTAATCCCTAATAGAAGTACCTTGAAATGAATCCTGTTGTTGAAGTTAACATTATGCGAGCTATTGCTTATATTTATTACTGGGAAAACATTATTTTCAAAAGCATATGAAAAAATAATAATTTTCAAGCTGTTTCCTTAATGAACTGGAAATAGTAACCCTGTCAAATGTAATACAAAAATAGTGTTATAAGCCCATGGCATCTATTTATTACTGGAGAACAAAAGCCTTCATCCATTTCCTTTAGAGAATGACATTTTTGTAATTCGCTGCCCATTTCATTTGTTCTAAAAGGACTTCGTAGGTTGACAAATATCCCACAGAAATGGCTTCTGATGCTTGATAGGATAATGTGCAGCCCCTTAGGACAAGGGCAAAGGCAGCAAACTTATCATCCTTTAGTTTAGCTTAGCATGGGTCAGTAACAGCGCCAGGGGTGACAGAAGATGTTAAAGTGTGGGAAGCAAGAACTAAGAGCTGTAGGAGGGTAGTTTTTATAGTTTATCCTTTCTTTCACCATGATGCTGCAGAGACAGCTTGAATCACATTGTTGATTTGGTTCACTGCACACCACACTAGCTGCTCCAGTAGGAGGAAAAAGAAACCACTTACGGGTCATTTTCCCCAATAGTGTGTGACATTTCAGCACTTATCCTATAGGAGGAGGAGACACGTGTTTAATATTTTAGCTTGAAGTTCATATTTTAAAGATGCATTATCACACTTGGAGGTCTGGAGTGATAAATTTGAAGACTATTGTAGTCCTACTGATGTGAGGATTCTGGAGGAGAAAGTGTTCTGCATGTTTAATTGTCCTCTACATTTTGTTCCAAATTTTTTTCTCCAGCAAAGCAGGGTAAGAATGAGCATTTGGCTCCTGTGGAGTGCACATTTTAAAAGCAACAAACTAGACTCAAAATCATGATGATGGCTTTCATTCATCAAGAGCTGAAAACCATTTTTAGAAGTGTCATTTTAGAAATGTGTTTAACAGAGTAAGGTCTTCCTCATCAGTAGGTGACTACTTCTCAGATACAGACGTTGTAAAATTTGGGCTGATCCATATGTACCACACAAGGACTTTCTGCTAAAGCAAATTGGAGTGACTTAATCAGCAAAAATTATGTCCTCATTCTAAAATTTGCTGCTAGTCTTTTATCAACTAACCCAGTTAACCCTGCAAGATAAAAGTACTTTTCAACTCTTGGGTTTCTTAGTTTATATTCAGTACAATGGAATAAATAAAAAGCACACTTAATTTTTGCTCCTTGATTTAAAAAAAAAAAAGTGTTTCTACAAACTGCTTCCAAATGCATTTATAAACATAAGGAAAATCTCATATTCCTGTAGATGAACCCTGATTGTTTTGGGTGGGTATATATGTAATTATAAAGTACTGTGAACTCAAGTATCTTGGGTTCAAAGCAAAATTTTGTACTTTCCATTGCAGACAATAGAGGAAAACCAGTCTTAGCCAATTAACTCACCAGTTCAAATATACTTTGCTTGGACTGAAAAAAAAACCCAACGAAACACCAAAAAACCCAAGATAATTGCAACTAACCCTAACAAATATTTAACACATAGACACTCTTGGAGCTTGTCTTCTGGGTAGCTTTTTCAACTGTCCTTAAAGAACTTTTCCAAAATTTCTTGAACCCTGAAGTTTTCTGTCACTTGGACCCTGGTATCCTGAGTGCCGAACAACTGAACAAGCTGCAAACTCCACCAAAACACCTGGACCTCCACCTGAAGGGGCAGCACTTGAGGCCTTCTTAAAAAGTCTGTTGTGGTTAAATGTGTTTAAGGTTCATAAGTACCAGAAACACCTCTGATAATCAGATGTAGGTTTCTAAACCACAAAGAAAAAATTTGTGGGTTTGGGGTTTTTTTGTTTGTTTTTTTTTTTTTAATGACTCTAGGGACTTCCTTTTTTGCTGAAGGGAATAAGTTTTGACAACTCATGGAGTGGGGGAAATGTAATCTTTGATCATTTTCACAGAACTTCCACTGTTAAGGAACAAAACTGAGGTAACTCTTTAAACTACACACCCAATTTCCAGACCAGGGCTTTGTGAATACTTCGTAAAAGTTGGAATACACCATCTATGCAAACAATGAAACTTTTTTTCTATTTTTACTGCAATAAATAATTTTTTCTAAAGGTCTGGCAATAGCCATTCTTTAAGTGCTAGCCATAGAGTACAGATTGCCTGCACCAGCCACACCCACTACATATTAATTACATAAACTGTCTTCTCTGCAATAGCAATTCTGGTTTGATCAGACTCGTTTTACAAAGAAAGTGGAATAATTTGTTGGTGTAATGTATGATCTGAATTAATGCATTTTTAAGAATCAAATTATCCTGATGTGAGAGCCCCTAAAGGGACTGATACAGTGGAGAAGGACTGAAAGTTTTGACATGGTTTAATGAGCTGTATGCTAACTCCACCTGAGTAATTAACAGGCTTGACAGTCCTTTTGAACAGTGATATTCTCTGTAAGGATGTTTAATGCTCTGAGTATCAGCAGTGCAAAAGCCAAGACAGAGGCAGATCTGACTAGGGATTTTTTTGTCAAGAGTTTTGACTATGTATTTTTTCTCTTATAAATGATTAAGGCAGAAGCGGTATCTAATTTTTCAGTACTTCTGTTTTTGATTACCCAGTCACAAAATGCTTTCTCACAAGTTGTAGACAGATAGGCTTCCCATTCCTTAAAAAATCAAAATATAGATACAAAGTGGCCCCATCTAACACAACCATGTACAAACACTCTACTGTGAGTAAAAGATAAATGATTCTGTGGCATGCAATTTCAATTCATTCTTTGCTGTAATTGTTCATATGTGCCAACATGCATATCATCTTATAAATCATTCTTTTAGAATTAAAAGAAATTGTTTTGTACCCAGAAACAATGAGGTGATAATATGATTAAATGCAGAGGCCACAGCACTATCACATTTTTTCTTTAATCAAAGCAATACTTTGAAATGGAAGAGCACAAATAATCTAGGGAGATTTCTAATGAATACCAAGCTTGGACAAACTATTAACAGACCAATGTCAAAGCCCAGGTCCCTCAAACTGTCTGTCTTTCAGGTAGCAGAATCCTGACCAATCCTTTTCCATGTCAACAAAGAAAGAGATGAAGAAAGGTGGAGCCTGCCAGCCACATAAGATACAGAGATGAATGTTAAGAAAGGCCTTTTTTTTTTTTTTTTTTTCTAGTCTTTATTTCTTTTATTTTTCCCTTTTTCCTTAATATGTGTAAGCTAAAATTCTTGATCAGCTGTATTCATATATCGTGTAAATCTGTACATGTTGATGGCTGCAACTTTACTGCTTTACAGATTTTACTCTTTACTATGCCTGTCACTGGTTTAAGCAATCTGTGTGTAATTGATTTCTTCAGTAAAACAGATAACATTTGCTTAAAGCTCCTCTGGTGGCTTTACAGCCTCTACATTAGCAACACCATTTCCATCTCCACTAGCATTCTAGTAAAATATAATTATTACATATCCATCACAGACAAAAAGATGAAAAAGTGAGAAAGGAGAGTGAGTGCTGCATTTTCCCTGAGTTCAGCACTGCTGGAGTGTCAGATTTTTCAGCTCTTACTGTGGCTACACTAAATGACTGCTTACGTTGTCACTCTCACTGGCTCCAGCCCATGGAGTTTTCTATTCACTGATTTTATACCAGAATGATGAGATTTCTGATTCAGAAATAAATAGAGCTTCTATTTCCTTGTAGGTAAATCGACTCATTTTTAACTTCAACAGAAACTTTTCTCTAAACATAAACACAGTGTAAAATAATTACTTTTACATGTAATTTTACTCCAGATAATTAGAAGAAAAGAAAATATAAAATGATCCCTTAGGACAAAATGTTTTTTCCTGGAAAGGCCACAAGGAAGGGAAAATAAGACAGATGAATGGAGGAACTTAATTGTACCATACAGAGAAAACTCAAGGGAGTTCAGCAAGGCTTCTCTCCTCTTCTCTCCAGCATTCTGTAGTTTGCAATTTAGTTATCAGTGCACTGGACAGTGGATGCTTCCTACTGAAAATGGAAGCACATGAGAATTTTTAAGTGTTTTTATTCTTATATCCACTACAGACAGATTTCTTAAACAATGAATTTCCCCAATTTAGCTCATATGAATAAATAAGATTTCCACATTCCAAGGATAAGCAGATATGCATGAGGGACTTCAGTGACAAGACAGGTCAGGCTGTACGAGACATTGCACAAACTGTATTGTCTTTACTTGCAGTCCACTGCCTTTCAAAGAAGAGAAAAGTGGATTCTTCCTTCTTCCCTTGCAAATCAGAAGTGAGGAAAACTTTCTCACCTGATCCTCTCCTTAACTCTAAATAATGAACATACCCACGGTGAGTGAAGGTCCCATTCCCATCAGACACACTATTAAAAAACTCTTGAAAAGTAAAGTTGTCCATCCTGAGCTGAATTTGAGAAAGTAAAAAAATGCATGTTGAATTTAGGTATGGTCCTTGAGAGTACAAATATTTTTCTGGACTGGGGCCAGAGTGCTTAACACCTTACAAGATCTGCCCCCAGGTGATTAGCCAGGGGGTGATCACCTGGAACTGAATTCACAGCCCATTACCATTATCACATTCTGCTCTTACTGCTGGGTACCCTGCTTTCTGCCTCCAGTCACCCCAGGTGGATGCACACAGTGTAGTGAGGAAGGCAGGTGGGAGGCAGTGTGTGTATGCTATGCCAACAATAAATATTTGCAGCTCAGGGAGTATCCTGCAGAAACACCTTCACTTCTCCCTTTGCTTTTCCTATGTTTTTGTTGTCTGAATTTGAGCTTTCTCTTCTTGAGTGTTTTAAATGAGAGAAAACTGTGTGCTGCAAGCCCTCAATCTGATTATTTTTCAAATCTAGGGTGCCAGGGGAGAGTGAGTGTTCTAAACAAGCTGAATAATTTGAATATGTAAGATGTTAAAACAAAAAGATTTTGAGTTTAGTCTTGATGTGACAAAACAGGTCTGGAAAATGTGGATCCCATTTAAAGTCTGACTCTCACATATGCCTTGTAGATACAGTTTAAGGAAGAGCTACATTTCATTTTCATATAAGAAATATTTCTGGTAAAAGTACTCAGAAAAGTTATTGGACTAGGAAGTGGAGGATGAAGTTATTACAGCACAAAGAATTTAGATTTTGTTTCTTGTTTAACTGTTTACTATTCATTCACCACCTGCAAAGATCTGTGCTGGTTAAAACATTAATAGTTATACATTAAGTAGTTAATTTTTCTTATATTTCACTGAAAGATGACTGATATGGTTTGGAGTGATACAATTTTATATCCCAAGTAACTTCTTAGGGAAATGTTACAGGCTGGTTTAAAATGAAAGTACTGATGTGATTTTTTTTTTTTTTTCTCTTCATCTTGCAGAAGGTGCTAAAACAGTGATCCTCAGCTGTGAGGATCTCAAAACCTCTTGCTCAGAATTAAGATTCATGGCAGTTTAGTAGAGTAGAAAAGAACTCTGTGTGAGAGGCAGCTGATATTTTTCTCCCACCATAAATCTTGATTTCAAAACTCTGGTTCCAGAAGTGGGGAAACTGAAGCCCAAAGAGCTCAAGGGGAAAACTTAAAAGCACTTATTTGGCCTAGATTCAACAGTGTTAAACTCGCTTAGATACTTGGACACCTAAATACCACCAACTCTCAAAGACTTTCATATTATGAGCTCTGAAAAATTAGAATATGCAGATTTTATCATATTGCCCCTCTGGCAAGGAGAATTCAGGCTGAAAGTATGTGAGGGGGAGAAGATAGCTAAGATCTGATCTGAACACATCAGTGTAACTAAAGATGCATTTAAAAACTGATTTAATTATATCAGTTTAAAAAAAAATTGGCACAGTTGCTTTTAATTCATCTTGCTTCTGTTGATTTAGCTAGAAAAAGTAGTCTTGAAGTGTATGGAGCTGTTTGGTGTGGAGTGTGCCTAACTTCTCCCTGATTTTCAACATATTGCAGCGATGGTGCCTCCTGGATCACTATAGGTGTTGCTCACTGAGCCAGACAAAGCTTTCCTCTCCATCCTTTTCCTTCTGCCTAAAATGTAAGTAGTGTTGGACCTGCTGTCACTCTGATTATGTCAGTAGCCCTGAGAGAACAGCAGGTAATGCTGCTGCTTCCTCTTCAGTACAGGAAGGGAGAATAGAGAGCCTTTACTGTAGGTCCCACGAACCAGACCTCACTTTTGTGGCCAAAATGTTTGCTTACAGAAATAAAAGTTGCATCTGCTCAGAGCCACACTGCAGAGCAATACAGTCACTCTGGGTTGCATGCAGTCCTTGTTTTGGTTTGGTCCTGCTCTGTGTTATTGTCTGCCACACACTCACTTGTCTGACACTCACTTAGTGGCTTGTCTGCCACTCACACTCACACAGCATCCCCAAATCAACAAAATGCTGTAGCTGAGGTACCTCAGAGGAGAAAGCGTGAGATCTGTCTAATCTGTGTCACAGGTTTCTCATCCTTGCTCTACATGTTTCACAGGGTGTGAGTAGAAGGTGTGAATGTAAGTGATTGATTCTAAAGGATGACTAAAGTGATTGATTCTAATGATGACTGCAGTCTATATTGCCCATAAGAAATTAAGAACCCTATTTATTGTGAGGATAAAATTGTTGTATTGTACCTGAAATTAACTGACAGCACAGACACAGTCTTTGAACTGTTTAAAATAGTTTTATCCTCCCTGTTAAAAGACTCATTAAGCTGGAACAATGATTGTGTATTTTAATACATAGAAGAAATTTCTTAATGGATAGCTGCTATCACAGTTTGTACTCCTAACCCTAAATAGATTACAAAAATTATAGCTGAGGAAACACTCTCTGTATGTTAACTGGCATCTGATTCTCACTGCTAAAGAAATACTCTGCCTCTGGCTCCCTGCACCACCAATATCTGTCACTTGCCTTTTCAAAGATGACTAAAACATACATGACAGCTTGTTCAAATGGGACTTCAAACATGTGTAAGGTCATATTCTCCATTTTTCAAAGTGGAGACTAAACATTTTTAAATTTTTTAAAAATTATTGAACTTCTGAGCCTTTAGCATTTAATTGCTAAATTTTCTCATGAGCCTAGAATCACTACTAAAAGAGACATTTAACCTCTCCCTCCTCATCGAAACATTCAAGAAACATCTCAGAATAAACACAGAGTTTTACTGGGACTGTTCATTGGTTTGTACAAAAGTCAAAAATGTAGATACTGCTGTTCAAGCCCAGTTCTTTCAGAAGGCTTGCAGGTAGCAAGTGAGTGGACAATCAGTGTAGTAAATAAATAGTAAATAAAAGTACTTCATGTCCATGCAGCTGATTCCTTCTTGAAAACACACCCATGACTTTCCATGAGATCCCCCACCTAGTAATGAGTCTTTACCCTTTTGAGTTATTTTTTAGGACTGAGTTATTCCAAGGTATCTGTTATCTCTTTCATCTCTTTTCCAGGAATTAAATTAGAAAGCGCAGACCTATTCATTGTTCTCATTTCCAGCTGACAGAGGAAATTATGCGGCAGGATCATTAGGAAGGAAGAAATTTTATTCCCTTGCTTTTATTTTCCAAGGGAAATATATCTTGTGTATTTTTTCTATTTAAGTTTTAAAATCATCAAGGACCTTTTTTTTTTTTTGTAACATATTTCCCCTAGCAAGGTCCATGAAACTCAAAGCTTTTACTGTTTTCTTGTCCTCCCTTGTGTCACAACCCTCATTATCATCATTCACTCTTCTTCAAGTCATTTCACCTGTTACACCATGTTTTTTTCAGAGCAAGGACTGACACATAATGTTGTTGTTTTGGTATCTCAACAAATTGGGCACTTAGCCTTAGATAGCAAAGGAATATTAATATTAAATAGCAGTAACAGAAGTTTGAAGTTTGTCAGTTCAGCCAATTTTATATTATTCTCACTGGGGGAGAAAAAAAACATATAAGATTTTTTTTTAACTGTGTTGTTCCGTGAAGTTGAGGGAACAAGGACTACTTTTTAATCTTCTCATAAATCCAAAATGGCTGAAGGAATTTTGCTCAAACTTTTTAAAAAATCACTATGGGAACAGGTCAAAGTAAGCTTTTTAATAGTAACTGTGTAATTTACTGTAAAGAGCTTGACAACTGAATTGAGAAGTGGAATTAAATCTAAAAATGTGTTTGAGTGTGCTATCCTTCTCTGCAATGGCAAGAAATTTTTTCAGAGCATATGTCCAATCTTTCACTTAAAAAGGCAACTAGTGTCGAACCTGCTATTTTCTTGATGAATGAAAACAGTTTTCTGCTGTTGAACTGATAATAGGCTTTTATTATATGAACATGAAGACATCTTCACCAAATCTATCAAGAATGCAGTATGTGAGTATACAAGCTATCTACTGGCATTTTTCCCAGGAAAATGATTTATCTTTTCAGCAACAAATAGCAACTGCTGCTGCTTAATCGGGCAATATTTGCAAAATGTCATTTTAATGGGGACACATTCGGTCAGTGTCAAGTGACTTAAGTGATGTTCTAAGTATGAAATTCTGTGCTGAAATTCTCACTGATCACTAAAAAAGTGTGACGTTTCAGGTCTGGTGTTTCAAGATGGAAACTAATCTTTAAGTGTAAAAAGAAAGAAATGTAAGAACAATTTGTCTTTAGATAAGCCTGAAATCTGGCTTAAAGTAAAGGCATGTAACATAATACGGAACTGAAATATCTTTAATTATCTTTTAAGCATTGTGGGGCATAGGCTTTGTTCTGGTTTCATTTTGGTGTTTTTTTAAATGAAAGGCCAACTAACCCAAATAGAGGTGGCTAGTTTGGTATGTAAAATATTTCCATCTAGCCTATCTGCTTTGTGTGGATGTTAAGCTTTTAGGAAAACAAACCAAATCATACCAAACCAAACAAACAACCTCCTCCCTCCAAAACCCCCCCAAAAATGTAAAAAACAACCAACCAACACAAATAAAAAACCAAACAAAGAAGCCCAACCTAAACCCCACTAAAAAACCCACAACCAAAACACCACTATTGACTTTAATGTAAAGGTGAAAAAAAAGGTGAAAAATTCTTAAGTCTGTGCTATAAAAGATGACCTGATTTTCCCTTGTGGTCTTAGAAGTGTGTGAATCTGCTCATCTGAGAACCACATGTAAACCCATCTCAGAACTGCCATCCAGCTGACTGTCTGGCCTCCAGTTTAAGTGTACCATAGACTCATCTATGCATTGGTGCATCAATGCTCTTTTGGTCATGAAGGTTCTGGCTTTTGTCAAAACTAGGGGACGAAATGTCATCTGTTCCATAACTGTAAAACAAAGATGAAACTGTGAAGGTTGATTAAAACTCACCTCCTGTGTCTACATTAAAGTTGAATAGAAGGTTTCGCAGACAGGTACTACAGCTGAGGTAGGAGGTGCTAAAAAATTACAAAGTGCTGGTTTGCATCTCCAGTCTCTTTGAGATAAGCCATAGTCCCCACTGCTCTGCCAGATGTGCAAGAGGCTGCAGCAGGAGTGCCCATCATCAGGCTGCATGAAGGGGCTGGGTTCAGGTAAGCACAAGAGACTGAACCAGTCATGGAGATCTGACTCCTGAGCAGATGCTTTTAGAGCTGCTTCTTGTAAAGAATGAAGGAAATGTAAATTACCTCATACTAATTAAAATAAGTGAAATAGGAAATAAACCTGAGGGTAAGAGATGGTGCCTTGTACGACAGTACTCTTTTGCACAGAGGGAGAATAAAATTCACTCTGTTTCAGGCCTCCTTAAAGCCATATTCAACAGTACCACTTTAAGTCTTCCTACCACAAAAGACTTTATATCCCATGACATATTACTGTTCCAGTTGTTACTGAAGGGCCAGAGTTAAGGTTGTTGTAAGAACCTTTAATGAATTATTCTGGCACTTTGATTCCACAAGGAAACAAGATCTTTATCATAAACACCTCCTTAAAGGCCAGAAAATACAATTTATGCTTATAAACTTAATCTCACCACAGAAGAAAAATCAGGGAGCTGTTTATGCAGGGAGTTAGAATTCGGCACATAAAACTGTGGCACTGAGACATCAGTTTTGTGGTGGAGTTTTTCTGTGGGTGTTTTTTTTTCTTTTCAAAAAAGTAGTTATATGTTATTAATTTATCAAAAATATACAAGATTAAAATATACTCCATTTTTGCTAGTTTTTAAAATTTCTCTTCAGGCAACAGTATTCTACAAAGATGCTGTCAAGAACACTAGGTGTTATTAAATAATTCTATAAAATTTTTGACATAAATTATCTCAGTAGAATATTTCATGCTTTGTGTTTTCCCTGCTACTGGTACTCTCAGGTGTACTTGTTAAGATGAAGGAAGCTTAATTTTCTACCTGTTTAATCTAATGTCACTACTGTATTATCTATTGTGACAATAGAACTAGGAACACAAATAAAAATATTGTTAAGCATCAGATCATGAGGGAGAATCCTAATGCTGTGAGCTTACACACTAACATGATGGAAATAAAATACTACAGAACTATGAACATATTGAAAGAAAAAAATATTGTATCCACATCTTAATATTTTAGGACTTCTTGAGAAGACCCCGCTAAAGTAAAAAGGCCTACCATGACACTAAAATTGATATCCATTTTTAGAGTCCTTTGTTAGTGCTAACGTGTGTGAGAAAACAACTTGACCATAGATGACAATCAAGTCCGTAGTATTCGATTTGAATGCTTTGCGTAGGAAGATGTGTATTTTACGCAGGCATGTTAAATAAGCTGAAGCATAAACAAATATGGTTATAATTTTTAATGAAACTTTCCTGGGTTAGAGGAGTTGTTTTAATAGCCTAGAGCTATGAAAGGGGTTCTTTCACACTATTTTTAAGAATGCAGCTTGCGTATTGCTGCTTATTTCCGTTGTTTTGTTTTGTTTTTTTTAATAATTTTTTAATTCCTGGGAAGAGGAAAATGGAAGACTTTGTTTTTTCTGATGTCTAACTATGAACTGAACACATTAATTTTGATCCCTGGGAAAATCATGAAGCAAGTTCTCTTTGAAGACTTTTCTAGGTCCATAAAAGAGAAGGTGGTGACTGAGAATAATCTGTGTCGATTTACTGAGGCTAAATGAGAACCGACCTCCCTGATTGCCTTCTAAAATTAAATTATTTGGTCTGTGGATAACAGAAAAGTGGTGGGTGTCATCTATCTTTGCTTTATCAACGTTTTCACCACAGTCTCCCACAACATCCTTGTATCCCAACTGAGACGTTCTGATCTATGAACTACATAGATGTATGAACTACAAGTTGTACAAAAAATAGCCTGCACTGATGGCCTCCCAGTGCACAGGTGGAGCACCTCAGGGGTCTTTCCTGGCACCTGTCCTGTTTAAAGTCTTTGTCAGTGACTTGAAGACAGAATGACAAATTGGTCTGTCACCAAGCCTATGGACAGAAGCAAACTGGGATATGAGTTCATCTGGCTATAACACAGGGAGCCTTTGAATAGGCTGGTGGTAATCTCATTAACTGAGCAAGGGCATAGATAGAACAGTAGAACATACTGTGGACAGTAGAGCTACATCATGTGGACTGTCACTCTGGGAGTGAGGTTTTTAAGTCAGGTCAGTTATATGGAATTGCTGCTGCCATAAGGATGACTATAGTGCAGCAGGTTACCTGGAGAAGTCATGGAATATCTGTCCTTGAAGCTTTTCAGGATTTGAAGAATCAGAGTATAGGCCATCCTGGTTATATTTGGTGTTGACTGTGCTTTGAGCAGTGGGGTGGACTAGGTGACTTCCTAAGGTTCTTTTCAGAATTAATTGCTCAGTGCTTCCCATAATGGAAATTATGGATTTTTCATCTTTGGTCCTAATGTTTTGGGTTGTTTTTTGTTATTTTGTTTGTGGTGTTTTCTTTGTGTTGCATCTTGAATGACTGTAAGCATAAAAAACTAATTATTGTGAATTGGTTATGAAAATTCTCTGGTCTGGAAAGAGAATAAGATTCTAACCCCTTTCTTAAGACTTTGGTGATATCCCAATGATAGTTAAAAAGACATCTGATTAATATTTGTTTGGTTTTCTGAAGAAGTAGACCTGGCCTTCTCCTTTACTATTGACATCTTATATCATGTCAATATGCTCAGAACTACACTGGTCAAAAGTTTGAAATGGGAACTCCTACAGGAAATACTGGGGTTTCCTTTTTAGTCTTTCCTTACCATGCTGAAGCAATTAACTTACTAGGATTATCTGTGTATTAAAATCTGTCAAATTCACAGCTATCACATGGAACTAGGGTATTGATTTCTCTTCTCCTGTCTTTTTTTATGGCAAATTATTATTTTGTAACCTTCGTTTGTTTAAGTAAGATTAAAAAAAAAACACCTACTTTTCCGAACTGACTGCACAGGGGAATTTAGGTACTCAGTTACTCATAAGGATTGGTGCATCAGGCACTTTAAAATTAGATTCAAGTTAAGTGCCTAACCTGAGTGAACTTAATCCACCCCTCAGTCATTAATGGATTATAATGATATTCATTTTTACAGAAAAGCTCACTTAAAATGTGTGTTAGCAAATTCTGTTAGAAATTTTTTAGAAGCAGCACAAGTTACTTGGATGGCTGTTCACATTCATTTAAATGAATTCATAGGCACCTGTCAAAAAACATTTCTCAGGACAGAGGGCATCAGTCTTCTGTTTCTACAGTGCCTTGGCAGTGAAGTCCTAATCTGCGACCAGGCCTTCTGTATGTTCTCTGCAATATGTGTAATACCACAACTCATAGTAAAAATAAGATGATAAATCTGTTCCTTAGTGGAGGAAATATTTCCTCTTATCAACTAGCCTGGCAGAAATGGAGAAAACATGTTGTTTAAAAATAGAGAGAAGAAACACCATCAACTTGCTTTTATATTCAGATCATTTAACATTACATTTTCTGCAGTTTTCAATTTGAGAAGGTGAACAGGTCAATTTTGTGCCTGAGGTGGCAAATTAGGCTTACATATACCTCTAACATAACTTTAGGTAAGATAAAATGTGGATAACTGACTGAAAGAAAAGAGATTAAAATAAAGGATGTTCAGAAGTTAAGAAATTATAAACTGTCATAATTTCAGGGATTCATCCAAGTATCTAAAAGTATTTGTCATGAAACTATTAAACAACTGCACTTAAAAAAAATAATGCTTTATTATCACACAGATTGAACCATGACCATTGGATTAAGGTATTTATACTTTCCTTGGTTCTTTAGTACTTTTTCCCTTGTATACTTTCTTCACAAGTAATGGAAATCTTTTGACTGGTTTCCAGGGCATTAGATCACTTCCCAGATGAGATGGTAGTCCAGCAGATGGGAGATATGACATAAACCAGCTGTAGGCCAGGGGAAAAGAGAGGTGAATTACCCTGTTATTTCTTGGGGTTTTCTGCATAAGTGATTCTCAGCATAACGTGTACTCTGGAGCTACTGTGGCACTATCACAAATGCATTTGGCATTCATTGTAATGGCTGTGATCATCAATCCGATTAGTACTCATATAGATGTCAATGATGTTCCATTACAATTTATTATTAGTTAATGAACACCAGTATTAGGCTCATACTACACTCATTTTAAAAACTGGTTAAAAGAGCTACCTGTGAAATTAAGTGGCAGCCAAGTTCTGCTTCTCAAATCAATCCTCAGCATCCCACAAGGCTTCACTCTGAGAGCAAAATCTTAACACTTGTAAGATTCCTGCTAGGAGACAGATCTTACAGCCCTGCTTTTGAGTCAGGGAATGATGCAAAGCACAATGAGACAATCCTCTCCAGCTCCTGATCTCCTTCTGCCTCCACCCTCTGCCTACCTGCTCAGCCAGAAGCTACCAGCCTGTGGCCCTGCACAGTGATTTGGCATGTAGAGAGAGGCAGGCAAGGAAGCTATTATCTAGGTTCAGGGAGCAAAAGGACTCAGTTTTTGTGCAAGTGGCTCTCCCAGGTATGATAAAGAAGCCATCTGCTGTGCTCGCTCAGTATCCAGTTGTGTTCTTGCTGCCATGCCCCTGCTGTCATGAAGCCAGTCTGTCACTGACAGAGCCAGGAGATACTGTCTCAGAAAGATGCTCAGTTGTCCCTAATCGTGGAGGTTCATGAGTCATAACAGACTTCCTCCTAGAAAGCAGAGGTCTTGCCAGTCTCCTGGTCAGCACTGGCTTGACATAGTATCTTGGCTGCTGATAGAGATTGGAAACCCATGACAAAAGACACATTTTTTTTTATATTTTTTTGTAATACACTCTCAATTTAGATTCATTACCCTTATTTCTTTCTCTTTTTTTTTTTTTTTTTTTTTTAACACTTTATTATTATTGTTGTCATTGTTGTTGTTATTATTATTAATATTTTTTAATTAATTTTTTTCTGTCTTGGACATCTACCCTTGAGATCACTGGAATCATGCAAAGTCTGTTTTCCTGCAACAGTTTTGAATGGAAACATAGTCAAACAAGTTGTTACAGAGATGGCTCAGATATTCAGCTTGTATCAAAATAAGTGGAGAAATAATATGTGATGTTTGCATATCACTGCAGATACACAAATCGTGTGTGCATCTGCTGATATTGTACATGAATCACTTTGCATGAAATTACTGATGCTCAGAATCATGACATGAAATAATCTGTGGTTTTGGTAGGAAAGCAGAGGTGTGCACACACAGGGTTACAGGACTAGGCTGTTTCACAGTGCTTGGTAAGGTTGACTCTTTCTGAGATCAGAGCACCCTGTGCATCACTCCCTGCTGCAAATTTGCTCTGCTTCCACCAGAGCAGGCACTGGGCCCTTCTGGATAGACCCCTGAGAGTGCAGGGGCTTGCTAATCTCTATGGGATCACCTGTTCCCTTCAACCCTACCCGTTCCTTAGATATCCCTTTCTATATTCTGGTTAGCTATATAAAGCACTCTTTGTTCATTTCCAGCTGCTGTTAGCTATTTTTTATTGTTTAGTATCACACTTTAATCCTTAAACACAAGCATCTTTTGAACATCTCCATGAAAACAATAATAATAATAAAAAAAAAAAAAAAAAAAAAGAGAGAGCAGCCAGGCAGAGAGGGACCTGGGAGTCTGGACTGACAGGAAGCTGAACATGAGCCAGCAGTGTGCCCAGGTGGCCAAGAAGGCCAATGGCATCCTGGCCTGGATCAGGAACAGCGTGGCCAGCAGGTCCAGGGAAGTGATTCTGCCCCTGTACTCAGCCCTGGTGAGGCCACAGCTCGAGTCCTGTGTCCAGTTCTGGGTCCCTCAGTTCAGGAAGGAGATTGAGGTCCTGGAGCAGGTCCAAAGGAGGGCAACCAGGCTGGTGAAGGGACTCCAGCACAAGTCCTGTGAGGAGAGGCTGAGGGAGCTGGGGGTGTTCAGCCTGGAGAAGAGGAGGCTCAGGGGAAACCTCATCGCTCTCTACAACTCCCTGAAAGGAGGCTGGAGCCAGGGGGGGTCGGTCTCTTTTCCCGGGCAACTTTCAACAAGATAAGAGGGCATGGACTTAAGTTGTGCCAGGGGAAGTTTAGGTTGGACATTAGAAAGAATTTCTTTACAGAGAGGGTGATCAGGCATTGGAATGGGCTGCCCAGGGAAGTAGTGGATTCTCCGTCCCTGGAGATATTTAAAAAGAGACTGGATGTGGCACTCAGTGCCATGGTCTGGTAACTGCAGTGGTAGTGGTCAAGGGTTGGACTTGATGATCTCTGAGGTCCCTTCCAGCCCAGCCGATTCTATGATTCTATGAAAATGTTTTTTCCTGAAAACGTTTTCTAATTCCCTTTGTTACAAACAAAACATCCTTCCAGATCAGTGTGTTTTGTACCTTTAACCAAATTCATAAGAGTTAGTCCGTTCCTGACTCCATCCTTTACACTGTTTCCTCCTTAATCCTAAATTCTAAGGTTTAGCATTTTATTAATTAATGTCATGTCCAACTTCTTTTAAAGCAGTTGGAGAATTCCCCTTTGTTTTTGCAGGTCTTGTCAGTTCAAAATGCATCTTCTCAATTCGCCTTGGGGTTACCACCCCAACCATGTCAATTATCCCTTTTTCCACCCTTCAATATAATATAAACTGCTCCCCACTGCCTTTGAGATCCTGCTGAGTCAGTATCTTGCATCTCCCATCTGCTTTTCCATCATCCTACCCCTTTCCTTGTGCTGCAACTGCCTCTGTGCTTTGTGCCTTATAACACCATGGAGAAATGTCTCAAAGCATATTCATTCACCAGGCTGTGATTGCACCTTCAGATTATGATCTCTTTTGTAACATTTACCAAAAGGCTTTAGGGACAAAACTGAGAGAAGAAAATTTGAATTTTGCTGTGGAATTGTAGGGGAGGGTGTAATACTCTTGTCCTTTATTCTGGCTTGTGTAGGAATCCCCTTCAGAAGTAATTTCTTTGTCGGGATCATGTCTCCACCAGGCACCTGGAAAAGTATCTACTACATTGTTGGTGCCAATGGAATACAATAATAACAACAATAATAATAATAACCCCTACCCAGAAAAGCTCATTAAGTACCTCAAGTATCCCTTGAGTTAGGTATTGATCCATGTAGAGGATTGCTGTGTCATGCACTTACATGAAAGGCAAGATTTAAATCCTCCAAAAAGCCACAGAAGAGCTCACATTACATCTCCACAAAGAAGTGTGATTAAATGTGACTTAAGTTTAAAGTCTGCAGTGTACATATTAAAACACCAGAGGCTCTTGTAATCAAAACTTGGACCCTTTTGCATGGTTGAGTCTGTGATTTTTGTTAGGTGATATTGACATGGATTGTTCACTGATGCATTGAGATTTAATGTCATGTGATCATAATTCTTGCACTCAAATGATTAATTACAAAGACTTTGATTTTTTTTAAGGATTTATTACATTTCCTTCACTTCTGCCTCGGCTTAGATTGCTTTCTAAAAGCCCCACGCCTTTTGTTGTTTTATTTTTGTTTGAATTATATCAGAAGATGTAATAATTCACAAGCTATTTAGCTTTTGGATTAAAACAGGTAATTGTTGTTTGTAAAATATTATGGCTTTAAGTCTATAGCAACTTTAAACATTTCAGTGTTTGCTTCGAGGCATGAGGAGACAGTGACACAGCTCATTTCCTCTGCTGAGCTCTCTTTGCTGCCTTGTACAACACTTATTTCAAAGCACGCCACAGCTTAGAACTGTCGTGATCCCCATTAATATAAAATCATTGACCTCTGCTCCTGCTGGTGCGACTAAATTACATTCTGCTGCTCAGCAGCAGCCGCACATGGGGCCAGCTCTTTTAGTCATGGCCAGGTGCCTTGATGTCAGAGCTGCCCCTCCTACGCTCAGGGTTTTCTTTTAATGAGGATTATACACCTTCAAAGATGGACAAAACCCACTCCCAGGATGGCAGCATTTCTAATGGCATCTGGTCTTACCTCACATAGTAACTCAGCATTGTAGGAAACTGTGGAGAGGTGCTCTGTTTTGTGAGGAGTCAAACTTTGGTAGCTGCATTCGCCCTGAACCAATAAACCCAGGACACTCTGAACAGAAATATAACACTTTTATCAAGCCCTGTAGTGCTGTGTTAAAACAGTATCCCATATCATGTCAAAACCCATGTGGGATTCCTTCCCCCTCCTCTCACTCTCTTCTTCATGCTGTACAAAAAATATAGTACTCTTAGCACAATTTTGTAGTCTACACATTATGGTGTTCTTACAAAACAAAAGATTTTATAGGATTGATTAGGACTGATACAGCTTCTGAGTGTGGCCAGCTTTTCCCACTGTGTGGTCTTTCTTGCTCTTTTTTTCCCCTGACCCTTTTCACCCACCCCCCACCCCCTCAAGACACTGTGCTTTGTGAGCTCTGGTGCATTTTTGCCTGTAATCTCTGCTCACTATATGGACCTGAACAGCAAGTTTTTATACCAAATCTTCCTAAACATGTTGTTTAACAAGGAGACATTTTATGTCCTGGTCTTGCAAAGAGTTACATATTCTTAGACTCTGGCACCTATCAGAGCTTGGCTAATGTCAGGAGTTATGTCTTGAACTACCACAGAAATCGCCAGTGAGCTAATTTAGGGTCCAGTTCCACTGAGTAATATTTAACACATTAAACTTGTGATGATGTCAAAGTGAATTAGTAATAATCATCTTGATGGGAGGTGAATTTTTATAACCTTATCATGTGAGAACAAATAACAGAAGAATTTGGCACAGAAGGGTTTCATACAAAAAAAGCAGAAAATATTTTAAGGGATGCATGCAAACACATCTTTCCTTTGTTATGAAGTAACTCTGTGTTAAGGACTTGAACCTCATTGCTCTCTTTGATACCTCTGACTATTTTATCATACTTTAGACTAAAGCATGATTTAATTAATTTTAATTTCACAAATATTTTAAATCTGACACCATGACTTATTTTTTAAGGTCTTGGGGAGTTTGATATTCTCTGCAGAAAGAATCACAAGTGGTAGTGTTTACTGCAATAACCACACGGGGTATATTCTTTATCATATTCTTCCTTGTGGTCCCAGTGGAAGTTCATGCTCACCAGAAATTATCTAGAAAGGGAAAGGAAAGCTGAAGATTTCAAATTTTCTAGCTGGTATGTAACTGAATTGCAGATAAATCTTTGTAATGCAAAGGAACAATTCCTTGGTTTTCTTTTGTGTGCACATGTGAGAGGGGGGAGGAGGAGGTTTTTAATTGTGTTTTGTTCCTTATGAAAGGTAACATCTGGATTAACAACTTGCTTCTGAAAGCTGATACCCAAACAGATTGCTTTCTTTACTGAGAGATGTCCTAACCCCAGTCACACGACTGCTAATTTGGCTTTTCTCTTAATCTCCGCAGAACTTGCTGAGCAGAAGCGAAACTATGTGCATGCTAATGGCTCACTTTCTGCATACTCCCCTCTCTCCCTCAGAGTGTCTGGTGTGCAAAGCTGAGCTGGAACAAAGATACACTAATTATTCTCCATTAATTTGTCTGCTTGAATGGTCCTAAATACCAGAGTGATTAATTAGCGTAAGGCAGCCAGGGCAGGATGTCACACCCTTCTCTGCGTATAAGTGTCGGCAAGGTTGTGCTCAAGTGTTGACAACAGCATATCTTTAATTTTCTCCAAGAAGAAAAGTTTAGTCAGTACAATTAATCCGAGCATGTCTAGCTTGCAGGAATAAATGTAACATGTGGAATAATATTACTGCTGCTTAGGCAATTCTTTGCATCCTTAGGGTACGGTAAAACTTTTTGGCACCTCACTTATTGAATATTGTTTTTCTATAATTGTTTCAATTTGGTTTAATTACTTTTGTACATTTTGCAGTGAAAAAGTGGATCATAAATCAGTTAGAAATTATTATCCTTAATGACTTCAGATGGAGTATACATGAATGGCTTGATATGATAGATTAAAGAGAGACAAATAATGTCAATTCAGTTTCTGAATTAACTTAATTCAGTGGTTTTTCATGATGACTTGTATGTCAACATAATTTTAAAAATTACAGAATACCTAGTTTGCATTATGTTGAGTAAATTAAGTTAAAAACACTTGAAATTAAAATAAAGCTGGTACTATTTCACAGTAATAATTCACCTGAGATCAGAACTTGCTTTTCCTTCTGTTGTCATATACAGCTGGTAAAAGAACAGCTAAGAAAACACTTTCCTAAACTTAACTCTATAATAATGCTAAGATTTATATATACATATTTGTAGCCTGTAGAAGAGAATGGTTTCTGTTTAACAAGCACAGCAAATAAAAAATAAAATCTTCAGCTGTAGTAGCACAGATAATTGTAAAACTTACTGCATTTGCAAGTCCTGTTTTGTTTTAATATTTTTAACTACTTATTTTACACTTGGGGGAGGAGGCATAAATGCAAAAGAGGCCCTAGCCATTAGACTGTGCCTGTGACCTTTTAGCAGCTACCCTCAGATAAACCCCTGATGGGGCCATGCCAGAAGCAGAGAGAGCTCCATCTCTCCTCACATTGTTAGTTGCTATTGTTCTCCTTGTCAATTTATTCCCCATAATAAATGTTCTGACCATATTGTGGCTGATCCAAGCTGCTTCAATGTATGTTACTTTCCACTGAAACCAACTCTTTCTCTTGATCATTCATTGTTGCTTTTCAGCCATCAGTGCATCTTTTACTTTCTAAGTGAATTCTTTATTCAGTTATGTGAGTGCACAGAAGTTCTTGTATTACAATGAGAGTTTGTGGAAGTTTTAACTAAATTAGGAACACCTGTTAGCTGTTAAAATTGACATAACTTATTCATACCAAGACTGGCAGAAAGCTAGGATGCATAGTGAAACATCCAACTATGACAGAAGTGCTAGGACTCATAGTGAAACATCCAGCTATGACTGAGTCAGGTATTGCAAACATTATGGCATCTACATGCAAGAAAACATGAAAGTTCTGATGAAAGCAACCAGTTTCTAGGTCCCTCTAATGTCAATTTAAAAAAGTAGATACAACATCCTGTGCATATGAGTTGAAGGTTTGGCTGTGAAGTACAGATCACTAAATCTTGTTTAAAAAAAATGTAAAGAACAGGTCATTAGGAAATGACCAGCTTTTTTTCTGTGTGTTTATGCTTGATGGGTTGCCTATGTAGGATTTTTCTTGCATCAGAAGTCTGTGGTTGGTCAGTGTCTTCTCTGATATGTCAATGATACTAAGAAACTCTCATCTGCAATTCATTATTTTCTCTTAGTTCTCTTTTCCTAAAAATAACTCCCTACATTTTAGACTCTAGTCCTTATTGACATATTGTTGGTCCTTACTGACACTTGTTAATCTTGTCTTCCTTCCTCCCAGTGATGTCATTTCACAGCTGTCTCCTCCCCATCTCTTCTTTTCTAAACCTACACAAGTCAGCATACTGTGTGTTTAATATCTGTGGCTCCTTATAAGACATCTCTGTGATAAAATACCTAGCATGAAAATGCCCTGGCAGGACATTGGGAAAAGAGACAATCAGTGTAACTTCTGGTTTGGCCAGATAAATGGGACCCAACTATTCAAATGCACTCCCCACTCTTATAAGTATTAAATTTTGAGGTCTGTCCCAACAGCCTTGTCGTAGGCAGTGTTCTTCACACTCTCCTACTTAATCAAAAAAACAACATCTATCAAGCTGTTGTGAAAATGAATGAGCTTCTTTTGGGGAGAATCAATTCAGTGTACTCTTACAGGGCCATGCCTGTTGGTAGTGATCCAATTTGCATTTCTTGAAGTTTGCTAACTCTACAGCTAGTCATGTTGCTCTCACGAATATTAAACTAGTAAATCAGAAGCTAAGTCTCCTAATGTTGTTTCAAAGCTTTAAGTGACTACAGACCAAGGGGTTTGGGTCAGCAACACCTATCTTGCCTCATTACTGTCTCTTGGCTGTAAAATATTATCTATGACAGAGTACAGAGCAGTTCCTAAATATTGTAATTTTCCTAGTATGAATCTGTTAATTTCTACATTCAAGTGATAATATTTATTATTCTTTCCTGTATTTTCAAAGGGCTCTAAGTTCAAAATATTTGTCCAACCTAAGAAATCTACTGAAGGACCTTCTTTACTGTGTTAATACTAAAAGAAATCTGTAGAATATTTGGTGCTGGAATACCAATATTTAAGCCAAACAGAAATATTGTTTTAAAGTGAAGTAAGTTATTCTTGTGATTTTCATAGAATCATAGAATCCTACAGGTTGTAAAGCACCTCTGAGATCACCAAGTCCAACCCTTGACCCATTACTACTGTGGTTACCAGACCATGGCATTGAGTGTCACACCAGTCTCTTCTTAAAAACCTCCAGGGACAGAGAATCCACCACCTCCTTGGGCAGCCCATTCCAATGCCTGATCACCTTCTCTGTAAAGAATTTCTTCCTACTATCTAACCTAAACCTCCCCTGACAGAGCTTAAGACCATTCCCTCTTGTCTTACTGATAGCTACCTGGGAGGAGACTGACCCCCTTCCCAGCTAAAACCTCCTTTCAAAGAGTTGTAAAGAGTAAGTTTTGAAAGGTAAATACTGATGCTAGTGTATCTGCTATGTCACTGCTTATCAAATGAGTCCTCCTTTCACAATGAGAGCAGATCCAGTTTGTATAGGTGGCCTGTCAGTTGAACGCTGCTTGCTGTTCCACCTCTTTTCTTTCATCCCTTTTTGCATTTTAATTTACAGCATCTCCCTTTCTCCATGTGGCAACCAAGTGAAAAGTCTGAATAGGGTATCCAAAAAGTCTGAAGCGCATCTTAACATTTGGTTGTTTAAATAGCCCCAGACTCCAGTGGTATAGCAATGTATTAATGTGAAGCATAAGCAAGACAGGTTTGTCCTTCAGTTTACAGATCAGCCATGGATAAGGAACAACTAAATATGAAGCAGAATTCAAGTTCAAATTGTCATAGCTTCATTGGACATGGAGAAACTGCATCGATTAACAATGCCTGTTGCTTCCACACATGCATGAGATCTCTGTTTATCCTAGCAGGAAGATTTGGTGTATAGGTAACTCAATTAAGTGAGCTTTGGGGGCTAGAAAAAATGACTACACTTAGCACTTTTATTTTACTCAAAGCAAGGCTCAATGACTATTTGGAATCAGCAGGTCCAGCTAGACTTCCCTCAGAATTAGGAGCTGAACACAGTTGTTTTGGGTTTTTTTGGTTTGTTTTTTTTTTTCCCTTGCAACATCTACATTAATATGTTGGCACTAGATCCTAGCTAGGGGTTCTGGTCCCTTTGTGCTAAACATAAAGTTTTAAAAGTTCCTTAAAGTGAGCATTTCAGGTTCATAAGGAAATGAGAAAAAGTATGGTATGTAATCCATCCAAAGAAAAAGAAAAGAAAAAAACAAAACAAAACAGTATTGCAGACTTTCCTTTAATTCCCAAGTGTCCTACTCATGACCAATAGCCTTGGTATTCAGAATCAATCCTGTCATCTTGTTTGTGGCCAGAATTAAAATTAAACAATGATGCACCTTTCCTAAGCAAATGCAAACCCTTTATTCTGTAATTGTGTGGGAATTTGTAGGGTCAATATGTCTAGGCATCACCTTTCAAAGTGTTGAGCACCTCTGTAGGAATTTCCATTGCCACCCATGGAGACTGCAGATTCTTACCCTGCTACAGAAGATCAGATGTCTGAATGGGGATTCGAAAATTAATGTTATCCTTTCCATTTATGAAATTTATATTTTTTCATATGTATCATTTTAATTTTCAGCAACTCATACTCTCTAAATTGATGATGTCGTTGACCTCCCTCACCATGATTTACCTGTTGCCCATTGTTTACTAACATTTGCTTTCTGATTATGCCTGAAAGATAGAAATTGCTTTCAATTCCATTTCTGGAACAGAGCCTGAAGTGTTCTTATCTTTGTCAGAGAAACACATGCATTTCTTATTATTTTGAAGGTCTAATTCCAAACTATTAGACCAAGTAAAACCAAAACACTAACGAGCTGTGAAAGGCTATGGAAGAGTAAAATGGGTTGTCTCTGACTTTTGAATATTTGATGCTGTCATTTCTGAAGGGCAGAAGTGTAGTAGCATCAGAAAATTTCCTGCCAATAAAAAGTCATTTGGGTGAGTTTTTAGTCTAAGAGCTTCATCTCTGAGAGAGAATAAAAGGTGGGTTTGGTAACATATTAGCCTTTTTCATTATAACATTCTCAGGTAAAGGATAGAAAAAGAGATCAATCCCTTTTCCATCATGTTATATATAGCACCCACATATCACAAAAGTAATTTGGACAGGATTTGATTGTCATGCAATGTTACATTAGAGAAATACTAAAAAATCTATCCTGTTACCTATTTGCAATCCTGTTCTTGTCCTTTTTCATACGACAATACTAAATAGTTATGGTAGTATGGAATATAAATCTCAACAACATGAGGATTTTATGTATTCTTTAAAAATTCTCATAAAAAATAAGAATTTCCAAACTAGCTGTTTTGTTTTGTTTTGTTTTGTTTTGTCAGAGATTGCTGCATTACAACATTTCAAAGACGTAATTAGGAAAATTACGTTAAAAAAAACTATGCAGAAGCTGAGAAAGGGTTAGATCACCCACGTTTCTGGGATCATAATGGAGAGCGTATCCAGAAGAAAGCAAAATACTGACATACACAGGTTGATGATGAAGCAGACTCAAGCCTAGCATGTCTTTCTGGCAACGTGTCACTTGGACCACAGCATTAGTCCCGTTCCCTTTGAAAGGGAAATTCAGAATTCATTAAGATCTAACTAAATTCCTCTGCTGGCTCACAGCCTTCTATAGGAGAGCAGTCCCAGGCTTAGTCATGTAAACATGGCCATACATTGTCACGTGTGCACATGCATGCATATGGATGTCCCAGCACACAGACATGCACAGAGAGGCAAGGGGGAGGCCTTGCAGCATCCTGAGGAACTAAAGGTTGGCTCCAAACCCTGCCAAGCTGGCAACACTTCCTGCTGCCCTCAGTAGGTATTTCTAGGCTGTCAGCCCATTTATTTACCCCCCAGTATGTGCTGTCATTCTTGATCACTTACTCACAACGTGCTTTTGGAAGTATGTTTACAGAAGAATCTTATTCTGACTTTCATATTAGTGCAAATTAGTAGGACTACTTTCCTCGGAAGTGCTCTTGGGAGCCATTTTGGAAAGCTCTTGTTATTTGCTTGCTAGTGTAAATTAATCCCAAATGTTTGTATATTATTTGTGAACCGAAAACTCTAACAAGCTCTCTCCCCTGTGTTTATACAGTTTCCAAGACCAGTTAAAGTGAACAAAAATAAGATGTGGGAAGCATATGTAGCAACAGGCCAAAGGGTAATGGCTTTAAACTGGAAGAGGGTAGATTTAGGTTAAACATTAGGAAGAAATTTGATACTGTGATGGTGGTGAGACACGGCAACAGGATGCCCAGAGAGCTTAGGTTATCCCATCCCTGGAAGTGCTGAAGGCCAGTTTGGATGGGGCTTTGAGTAACCTGGTCTAGTGGGAGGTGTCCCTGCCATTGCAGGGGGCTTGGAACTAGATGATCTTTAAGGTCCCTTCCAACCCAAACCATTCTATGATTCTATGTCTCAAATACTCTGAATATTGTAATGTTAGAATATACTGGTTAAAATAAATAACCTGGTTCTGTGTTGTTATCAACAGGAAAAAAAGCATTCTCATGCTATTGAGCTACTTAGCAATCATTATGCACAGAAGTTAGACTGCAAGTCTGTGGAGTTTTTAAAATTTGGGGTTTACTTCAGCAAGATGAATTACACAGGAGGAAGAGAGTGTGTGCACTGCATCATTCTGACAAAAGTTCTTGTGGATGGAATGCCGTTGCTAGATGAGAAGCTAAATAGAAATGTTCAATAAAACATGTATGCATCTGTGCAGTAGAATAGTCCTTATATTTTACACTGTGGTACCTCAGGGTCATGGAAGGTGTTATATTAGCACAGTCAAAAATAATAGCATGATTTTTATTAGTAGGAAAGGATAGAGTGAGAGACTACTAATTATTTTTCGGCCTGAGGGACATTTTTCCTGAAATGACTGTTAATTTGACCATTGTTGTGCAGTTCACAGATTTACATGAACTTATTTCAGCGTGACACATTGTTAAGAACTAGACTAAAAATGTTGCTTTATTAATGGTTTTCAGCAAGTGTATTAGAAAGTGCTAACTGTGTGGGTATAGGGATGATATTGATAGTACTCAGAAGGTTGAATCTTTTTTGAAGCAGCTAGCCTGAAGCCCTTTCCACATGACATTTTTTGTTCATGCAGTGAGATATTAAGCCTACAAGAATGAAGCAAAATCCCAGTGAAATGAGAATTTGTTGGTGATGTCTTAGACCTATGTGCAGTGCTGTTGACAGAGGTTTTTTGCTGGTTTGGTTTGTTCAGTTGGTTGGGTTTTTTGTGTTGTTTGGGGTTTTTTGTTATGTTTGGGTTTTTTTGTTTGTTTGTTGTTTACTTGTTGTTTTTTTAATCTGATCTGGAAAGTCTAAGAGCCAATTACTTTTTGAGGTAATTATTTAATCAATGCATACAGCCAAGATCTTTATGCATTTATATATATACATGTATATATATAAATACTCTCTTAATGAAGTTTCGACTAGAGGTGGCAAAAAATCCTGGAAACACATTTCAGGTTTTAGTATTTTTAAACACTCTAGCGTCTTTCTTACCTCAGCAGTCTCCTCTCCTTTTCAGCCCAGATACACACATCTTTTCAGTCCTGAGGAGAGTCATGTGAGATGAAAAGGTACAAGGGTCAAAATCTTCACAAGGACAAGCACTTTAAATCTCCTTTGTCTCATGCTGCCTTCCTCACCTTCTTCACCAAAAGATAACTTCCCTTGCTGGTGGGGGCTTTTCCGAAATGTAAAACTTCAGTCGCTATTTCTGTGTGCAACTGCCCGGCATGCAGAGCAGCAGAATGTATTCCACAGCTGCATCTTTTGTTCTGCTATGGCAGACTCCAACACGTGGTACGAGTGAAGTACTCTCTCATGGTCATATGAGTGTTATCTGAGTTGCAAGCTGACCTATTCGATCTTTTAAAAATTTATTTTCATTGCCAGTGTCAGCAAAAATAGTAGAAGAAACTCCCAGACTGAGACAGCGAGAGGTTCCAGTGAACTGCCAGAACATTTCCCTTGTTTTCTATTCAAGGCCATGGATGCTTAGTGAGTATTCACCCTCCTGGCACTTGGGAGAGCGCTGGCACCAGCTGACCCAAGGCTGAAAGGTGACCCTAGCCCAGGACTTTCAACTTCTTTTCCTAAATGTCTTGGTGACTTGCATTTCAGACTGAGGAAACGGAAGCTTTAAACTTTTTTTTTTTTCTTCAGAATAATGATGGCAAGTGAATTTTTTCCTACCTTAATGCACCAGCTAGTTAATTGGTATACAGACATGCAAAAGACCTCTAGCTGGTGTAGATAACTGCTCTCTTTTTGACTGCATTAAGGTCCCAGTTTTTGGTCCTGCCTGTTTCCAATCACTGCTCATCAGCAGACCTCAAAGTAACATATCCTCTTCATGGTTTGGCAAGGCTTATTAGATACTAATAACTCTCATGGTAATAAGAGACAGAAGTATTTGTATTTGTTTTTCTAATTCCCTACTCCTAATAGAGTGCTCCTTTCACAGAGACAATTATTTTTTTCATTGATACTGTATAATTGTAAGTTCCTGCAAGAGATTTTATCTGGATTTATAAAACCTTTTCACTAACCAAGATGCTTGAGACATTATCATTTACTATGGCACAGATAGTCAGATCTCAGGTTCTAATGCACTCATGTCAGATACCTGCCCTAAGCTTCTGTCTGGAAATAAACTCAGACAGAAACTGTAAGTAGGCAGAGAGGCAGAGGACAAACTCATTTATACCTGCTGCAGGAGCAAACAACACAGGGATCCGTGAAAGCAAAGGAAAATAAAATCGCCTAAACCTTCTTGTAAAGTACAAACGGGCAGCACCCTTCCTAATGGTGTCTGACCCTCACCACATTTTTAATCTGCTGTGGGTCATGAAAACATGATTTAGAGTTGTCTGTCTCTGTCTCCTCCTCTGCCCTAAGTTTACCTTTGTCCCAGGTGAAAGTTTTGGTTAGTCGTATTTTCAAGTTTATAGTAGGGACTCAGTTATTTTTCAGTCTATATTTCAGTGGATATTTTATACAGAATTATTCTCCTGCCTTACTGGTGTATCCACCCATGAGTCTGAGATGGGGCAGGTACCCTTTTGCTGAGAGAAGGTGACAAGTCAGAATGACTGTCATCATTTTGCGTTCTGAAAGTTTTGTTCATTATAGAAATTATTTCTCTCAGTCATGAAGCACTGGAAAGCTATCCTGAATTCAGCTATTACATTAGTCTGTAGATTATAAGAAGCAAGAAGACTGGGATTGAAACAGGCAGCATCAGGTATAACTAGGTCTGGGTGACAGTTTTCATGAATTCTCCATTTCTTGTGTTATGGTTATCTTCTAAGGACTGTCTATGAGGTACCAATAAATCCTTGGCATGCAGCTCTGTATCTTGGAGTCTGAACTCTCCTATCAACTACAGTAGCCATTGTGAGTATACACAAGCTCTTCTCTGGTATGTAAGATCTAAATAGCAAAGTCCCATCTGAAGCTTTCACGTACACCTTTTCTAAGAGTCTTGATTTTAAATAAATAAGATCCCTTGGGGTTTGAACTGCTTTAGTTTTAAGGAGTGCTATTGCCACAGAATTGTGATATACTAAGAAAAATTTCATTTTTAGTAACATCTTAGACAATTTAAAATATCTTTTAAAAATGAAAAAGCTCTTATTTCAAGAAAAAAAAAAAAATTAAAACCTCATTCACCTCTTCCAATAATTTGAAAGAGAGGTAAAGCTAAAGACCTGTAAGAAAACAAAATATATTTAATTTAATCTAAAAGGAAACCAGCAGTCCATTATCACAATAGCTGCAGCCATTCAGCTATGCTTGAAATTAAAATATAATTTTTTAAAACCAAGTAAATAAACTTGATTTGTATCACACATCTGTTGAAGTAAGCTTTAAAGCTATAAGACTGGTATCACACATTTTTATGAAACTCATAGCAGAAAAATCTCCCTGTAATATTTTCTTCAAAACTACTTTTAAGATACACAAAAATGGCAGGCAGGGGATTAAATGAAGTTAGTGTTTATACTGGGTTTTCTTTTCTGTTTTGAAAACCCATAGAAAATAGAAAATGTTAACTGAAAATCCTTCTGCCTTAAACTAAAAAATAATCCTTATGTCTTTAACCAAAAAGAAGGAACATAACAAACACTTGGCTACATTATTTCTGAATTTACTTCTTTTTTTTTTTTTTTTTTTTTTTTTTTTTCTGTTTCAGGACATGAAGAAACACAGTTAAATAAGAAAAATGGTACTCTTCACCCAACCATATTTTTATTTTATCAGTACTCGCTTTCACATTAATCTAACATTGCACTTTTAACTCTATACTAACTCTGTATTTTTGTGTTATATTGCTTTGTAGCTAGAATAGTTCTATAGTATTATGGGAGAGTTATGGATGGAAGTGGTAGGCCAGGAGATATACGATAGGTCTCACCCTGTGAAACTGCTGGATATTTCTACCATTTCTGCTTCGTCCAAGACAGCTGCATTCTCAATACTGTAAATTTAATTTGCAACAGAACCACTGATTTGTGAGGGGAAAATAAATGTGGATTATTAAAAATGTTATAACTGAGTATACTTGAGGCTGTGAGAGGTGGTTTCTAACAATAATGGGTAATCTGGAATCTCAACAACATCCAAAATGTGAGACAATTTCATTAAACTAAACAAGAAGGAAATGATTATACAAGAATCAAAATAATATTGCTGTTTGAATGTTTTTTAAGTTGTAAATAGCCACCTTTGCTTTAAAATTCACATTTTTGAACTTTGAAAAAGGTTCTTGAAGACAATTTGGTGCTGTTTTTCCCCTCCAAAGCCATATGGCAGAACGAATTAAGCACTGCCCTGGGAATCAGGACATTCTCACTCCTCATCTTATCTGTGCTGCTGATGGGTCTTAATATTTTCTACTTCTTTAAACTTTGGAAATGCTATTTAATTATGCTATGCAACAACCCAGTTTGCAAACATTAATTAAGCCTCATAGCTCCCTTGTGGTCTGAGAGAGGTAAAATACCATTAGTCTCAAATAATAGGGAAAATAAGGCTCAGAGGGGTTAAGTGGCATGCCCAAAGTCACAGAAGCAGTACTATTTGGATCAGGATTATAATTCAAAATGTCTCTTAATCTGCAATGACTCTCAAGGAAGGCCCACACAGCCATGTGAGTTCCTGGACTGAAGGAGAAAGAAACAAGCATTTCAACCCTTCTGCAAATTTAGTGCCTTTAGGCTGACTTTAACTCTGAGCAAATATTGAGCTGAGCCTCACTGATTAATAGACAGCCACATGCAGGGCCCACCACAATACTGGGGAAGGTGAACAGAGAATACAAACAGCATCCTCTTAAAAAGGTTTCTAAGATGGGGAGGGGGGTTAAAATTATGTCAAGGGCATAACCCTGGGGGCAGGCTGTTGGGTCAGCGTTTCAGAGCTCAGCCCCTCCAGGATGAAGTGGGCTTCCAGCTGCTGCTCAGCTCAGGAAAACACAAAAGCAATCTTCACTGTCCAAGAGGGCTTGGGGAAGGGTTTCCATCCCACCAGATAGCCTGGACAGCACAGGAAGGTAAAAGGGGGTTGCTGGGGTAAAAAAGCAGGTGACTGCTGCTCTCCTGCTTCATGTGGGTCACCAGGAGCACTGTAAGGGGACCCCAGCTGCAAAGGAGCTTTGCTGTGTACCTGGTCCTTAGAGATGAGCCCCAGCTGCACATGGTCTCCATGCCAATAGCTCCCAGAAGAGAACCAAAGCTAAGAACTGACAGAGCAGAATGATAAGATTTGCCTAAAACTCCACAGGCAAAGGAGAAGAAAGGATATTCAGTTTGCAGATTAATATATTAACATCAACTGTGAAGAACAAAAATCTGAAAGAGCACATTAACTTGCGTATTTTCCTGGAATGATGCTACACTCTCTCTCCTCAAGTATTGCTACATATTCAGGTGGCCATGACAGAATGTTCTGGAAAACAAACCCTTACAAGACACATAACTGCATATATAAACAAATAAACCCTTACTAGACACATAATTGCATATATATTTCCCACATCCTGTCTCCAAACATTGGTGCATATCCTTGTTGTAAGAATATATAAGAAATATCACACTTGTTTCCTACGTGACCTGTTAAATACAATCTTTTCTTCAACTGATAAACACGTGGGGTTTTTTTATCCAATGCACTTCCACCTGTGTTTAGGGAACCAGTTTCTAAAGTCTGTGGGGCCTGTGCTTATACCTTGTGAGCATCCTGAGCTTGCTGGGAAAAGCTGTTCTCACATGCCAGGACATGAGGAGTTAAAGTGGGTCTTCACTACCCTTCTATTCTTCTTCCTGCCTGTGCTGCCTGAGTCAGACCTTTACAGGGTCTGCAGTGCGTGTACTGGCTTTCTGAATGGCAGGCTTCAGTCCTCTGGATTCTCTTTTTCAATAGCCAAAGCCAAGTCTGTTGAGCTGGAGATGAATATACAGATTACCCTGATAGTGGCAGCCATCTGAGGTCCCACTTAGGTTAGGAGATAGATGACTTATCAGCAAGTGGTATGCAGTTTCAAAAAGACTTCAAAAAGAAGCAGTGTCAAGCAAGTGAAGATATTTTCTGGACCTATGACATTCCTCTGGTATTCCTTTTTCTTTATCTCAGGTCTTCAAAACATTCTAGCAGACTGACTTAGCAGAGACACCTTAAATAGTGCAAGGGGACTCCTCAAATATCTTGTCATCCAATTGCCATGAAAGACCCAGAATTGTTTGCAATATACCATACCTGTGAATGAAAGACAGTACTACTCCAGAGGAAGAGGAAGACTTGGACCTTTGTATGTATGTTCATTACTTACATTTTTTAACAAGTACCTAGAATCCATCTGCTCTTAGGAAAGCTGTCCAGATTGCTATGCTGTCATTCTGATAGCTCTACCTTGTTCCACATACCTCTCTAAACCTAATGCAAATCAAAATTATTCCTTAGTAGAAAGTGATAATTGGTTGACTCTTGGTTTGATTGTGGTTCTTCTGACCTCACGTCGTCACATGGGATATGGCCACACAGCCAAGCTATAAGGAAGAAATTCTTGACATGAGTAATCCTTGCTTTTTTTCCAGCAGGCTCTGGCTAATCGATTAATCCTTCCATTACTTTTCAATAAGTACGACTTTCCTGGTTGTTATACTACCAGCTAAGAGGCTGTAATAACCGCAAGGAACTGCTCAAACTAGGCCTCCATTTATTTCCTCCTTTCAACATTCATATACTGTCTTTCTCTGAAAGTTGTCTTTGAACCATGTCCATAAGTACAGCTTAAAACCATCTCATATTCTTGATAATTAAAACCTTTTTTTGTTTTGTTTTTTGTTTTGTTTTTTAACTGGCCAAAGCTAAAATTCATGTCCTGAATGCAATTAACACATTTTCTTTTCTTTGACAGTATGATATTAATTCAAACCTCATTGAGACTAAGTTTATGTCACAGATGAGAGGGTTTGACAGTTTTGCAGATTATCCAAGTGGGTTTTTGATTTGTATCTACTACATTTTATCAAAGAAAGACCCACTCTGTTTTCTTCAGTTTCAACCAATACAATCTCTTTCCCTTTTTGAATAGCAACCTTTAAAGATTTATAGGGCAGCAGCTTGGAGTTCACTAACTATACCGGAGACACATGAAATTACAGTTCTGATAGAAGGTGTGAATTCTGACAGCATCAGAAGTTTCAGAATAAAACTATGAATTTCACTGAAATCCTCAGATTTTAAATTCCCAGACGGAAATGGAGTGAAAGAAACGGTCACTGGAGCTGAGACAAGCCTTCCTTCCACTGCAGGATTTATCCAAAGGGCAAAGAGATCTTCTTAAGGCTTAGCTAACAGAGAAGGGTGGAGAAGCAGCCAGAAGCACCTCGTTCATAAGCTGTCAGGCATCTTTTTTCTAGAGTGAAGAATGTACTTAGAAATGAACACTGGAAGCAGGTTCTCATTTCGCATTGAAGATACAATTTGTAATTAGGGAGATCTCTCGCAGTTTTTTTTTTAATCAAAAGGCTAGTTTTTACAGGCAAGATTAAAACAACTCTCCAAATGTAGACCTTTTCCATTCATCATTCATTTAGCTTACATAAGTTGGAATGAGTTTAAGCATCCCCTCCTTCTCTACATTTATTGCCCTAGGGGGTAAAAAAAAAAGGAAGCATTTGACCCAGTTTAATTCTGTTAAGGTATTTTGCCTGGATTTTGCTGCCGTGTCTGTCCAAGGCGCAGTAAAAGTGTCCATTTCCTTATTACAACTTTTCATTTGGTTTTTTTTTTGTTTGTTTTGCAGCTTTTCTTGTACAAGAACTGCCCAACAGAACAGAAAGCAACCCACACTGTGTTTTGTGCAGCTTGGCTAAATCAAAATAACAGCATCCTGGCAAACATTTGGTACAGAGAGTGTAATAATTATTGGTTTGGTTTTCGTTAACCTCTTTTTGTTTAGTCAACATTAAGTCAATCCACCTGGAGCTTAATACTGTATGTTACTATAGTAACTTTACAGCCTATTTGATTGTGACAAAGGGCTTCATCTCGTCCATTTCATGCTCCTGTGTCGACCTACTCCCTCCCAGTGTTTTATTATATCTGTCTTTAAGAGTATCTGCAGGAGCCACAGCTGCTGTGCTTTTGTAGCAGAAAGCAGCTTTCACTGTGTGAAATACTCTGCTCTAAAAGGTCTTATGGGCTGATGGCATTATTGAATTTCAAAGCAAAGACAAACAACATTAAATTGTTTAAAGCTAATATTCATGTTTTGCTGTACACCATCTATTTATTTATTTATTTATTTATTGTATATGGAACAATATATAATCACTGGTTGATGCCCTTGAGAGCGAAACCACAAAATAAAGCAATGTAGAATACAAAAAGGTTTGGAAGTAATTCAGTTTTCAAAACAAAACAAAATAAAAAAATGTGTCGGGGGCTCAGGAAAAAACATTAACTCCAAAAGCCAGAGAGTTAGCAGTTTGTAAAATGAAAAATTGGATAGTGCTCTACAAACAGGCTAGATCCTTCCCTGTTGAACCACTGTGAAACTGTTGATCTTAATGGCACTACTCTCAAATTTATACTGGTACAAGGCTGAGCAGTACATGACCCATGAGTGCAAAATGTTTAGGACTTTCCAACTGTCGCCTGTTCATTTTACAACCTGGTCGTTGTATAATACCCTAACCAGCCATGTGGATGATTGTAACAAGCCACTACACAGCTATTGTTTGGATTACCAGAGCCACAGAACTCTTTCATTACACTGTTTGTTCCTGCTGTTGTTTAAATTTACCTTACTCTAGCTTCTCAACAGTTTATTCCTTACCAGAGCTCTTTTTCCACCCACTGCTCTACAGCTGCTGGTCTCGTGCATGAAAATACTTTACAAATCTCTTTTTTCTTGGAGTCCATTCAGATTTGCTGCACGTTGCTAATATTTAGCCGCATATTTGATTAGAGAATAAAACACATTCTCTGGCCTAGTTTCTCTCACTCCTTGTGTGTTGTTACGGATCTTTCTGAATAAAGATCTGTGCATCTCTTTGTCACCAGTGCAGGGGCGAGGTTCCTCCCGCATTTCAGCGGAGCCCCGCTCCAGTTGTGTTAATTGTTGGGCTGGGAGGGCAGGGAGTGCTGAATGCCGCCTTGTTAACTTGCTAAGCAGCTGGTCAGCAGGGTAGTTTGATTCCAGCAAGGCTCTTGACACCTCTGCCAAGGGTTATTGATACCTCACACACCCCAGCTGAGACAGATTGTTTTAGTCGTGCTTCATATCCATAGCACAGCCTGTAGTTAGGAAAAAAAGTGATTGACAGCTCACACCTCCTGGGCCCTTCTTACTACCAGACACAACATCTGCTATGCCCTGTGGAGCAGTGAACCAACACACACTGAGAGAACTGTTTCTAGTATTGTCAGGGTTGATTTTGTTTAACCCTTTCTGGCTGCTCTCTGGAGATACTCATAGGGGTTTCTGTAATCCTTTACACGTGCTGAAAAAGTGTGGAATATTTAACCAGCAGAACACCAGAAGAAGGTGCCAGTGATGGTGAGGAGACTGGTCGGCAGTTTTTTCCACAGTAAGGTGATCAGCACACTCTGGATTGCAAAACAGAAGTGGGGTTATCCCTAAAGTAGCATTGCTTATTTCTGAACAGGGCTGTAGATGCAACCGAAGCAGAGTGCTGCTCTGACTTGTGGCCTCTAACTCTCCTGGTGCAATTTCACTGAGTCTGCAGGGATACACTGGGGAGGGGGCACAACCACAGGGTTAAGCAAGTCTGTTTGCTAACTAGTTACCTAGGTCAAAGCACTCTCTGGTTAGAGGTTAGGTTATACATACAAATACCAGAGGAGTATAGCTTTCTGACAGACAGTAGAAAGATAAATGGTACTATTCAATACCTTCAGAAAACTAGCCTGTAATAGACTTGGCAACGGAAACATCTGCTCTATAAGTGATCACACATTTGATTATAAATATGGGTCATTAAATATACATGCAAGAAGATTTTTGAACTGTCTTCAATATCTGAAAAAATCAGAAATATTTTAAAGATTCACAAAAGCAAACTGCTAATCTTAAAATACATCTGACATGTTTGAAGGACCAATTTGTCTTAGTTTTTTTATATATATATTTTTTTCTCCCCTAAAATATCAACAGAAGTCCTATTGAAACCTAGAAATCATTATTTTTATAAAGCTTACTTGCTTTCATCATATAGGCACAGTCAGTAAGACTTTCATAGAAAATGTTATGCAAAACCAAAGCAGCAATACAGTAATGGATCAAAACAACACTTCAGTCCTTTTATTTTCATTTGGCTATGAATTGGCTTCCTACCATGCTGCCTTGTTTTAGAACTGATGCTTGCCAGCTATATTATCTGTGTTTACAATGCCATAAGGATGTGTTTTGTTACAGAGGAACTAATAGCATTATTTATTACATTTTTATTATAGTGATGCAATTAGTAATATTATTATTATGAAGCATCACTATCACCTCTTGTCAGCACTATGTAACTCCAACATAAGTCACTGTATATTTTATATCCTGGACAAAATTATTAGCTGAGTTTACATGGTATCATCTTGCTCATACTTCACAGAATTATATGGCTGTGTTCTGCTGGTAGATTGAGAATTTTTACTACAGTAAACCAGCACTATGGCGGTATCACTTTCGGCACACAACTCTCAATTCTGGTGGTTGTCTATCCTTTTCTCCAGATGGTACCACAAGCTAAGCCCACTATGGAGCAAACAAGTGACCTTCAAGAACCTGAAATGCACTTTCTGATATCTTTAAAATGTGTGTTACCTGAAAAAATATAAAATTAGCAAAAAAATTTTTTTCCTGGACTTGCGTAGTTACTAAAACTACACTTGCTTTAAAGTTTCCTATAGAGGGCTACTGAAACAAATTAAAATGTATAGATTGAGTCTGGTAATCAAATACGGCCAGAGTCTGGGAGGTGTGGCCAGAAGTTAACTGTATGGCAAAGTAGGGCTCTGAGTTATGACCGTTTACTAAAATAATTGTCCCATCTAGAGGTCATATTTGTTTAAATGAATGCCACATTTCCTCCAAACATCAGCATGTGGATTATTTTGGAATATAACAGATGAGAATGAACTCAAGTTTTCTTTCTCCGAAGTTATCATCAAATTTGAAAATACCCCCCAAACACTGAGCTCCAAAGTGGACTTTCAAATAAATGAATGGCAGCCCCACTTCTCTTAAAACCATGCTTACTTATAATGTTCATTTCTCCTGCTCTGGAGATAAGAGAGGGGATGCAAACTCAGCAGTTTGGGAGATCACGGCAATGTCACAAACCAACATTTCCTTGATGATTACAAAACAATGAGCAAGAAAGACCAGATAGAGGAGTCTCTGAGAAGAGGCTCTGGCACCAGTGAAACTCACCCCAACCAGACTTCTTCGGCATCACAGATTTGGTTCCTGATAAAGAATTAACTATTAGCAAAAAAATGAGATATGTATATACACAATACATACAAATAAGCACTCGTTAAAACATCTATATTATCAGTAAATGACTGGTCCATCAGCAGCTCAGAGCACCAGTTGCCCAGATGTGGTTCCTTTTGCTTGGTGCAAACTGAAAACATCAAGTCAGTTCAGTAACAAAGAATGAGTAGAAGTCTGGGAGAGATTTGGGATCATTTATTTGAGGAACTATAAGACTGTCACCCTGACCTCAGTACCTGGGAAGATTATGGAGTGCTTCAACTTGAGTGAGCACACACAGCAGGTGTGAGACAATCAGGGGATCAGGCCCAGCCAACACAGATTTATGAAAGACAGGTCCTGCTTAAACAACATGGTCTCCTTCTAAGACAAGGCCACTCTCCTAGTGGATGAGGGAAAACAAGGCTATGGATATTGCCTTCCTGGACCACAGTAAAGCCTTTGACACTGCCTCTCACAATGTTCTCCTAGAGAAGCTGGCAGCTTATCGTTTAGACAGCTGTACTCTTCACCATGTTAAAAACTGGTTGGATGCCCAAGCCCAAAAACTTGTGGTGAAAGGAGTTAAATCCAGCTGGTGTCCAGTCACAAGCGGCGTTCCACAGGGCTCAGTTTTGGGAGCTATTTTGTTTCATACATTTATCAGTGATCTGGATGAGGGGACCAAGTTCACCTTCAGTAAGTTTGCTGTTGATGTTAAGTTGGTCAGGACTTTTGATCTACCTGAGGGTAGGAAGGGTCTACAGAGAGACCTGGACAATTTGGATTGATGATCAGCTGTATGAAGGTCAACCAAGCCAAGTGCTGGGTCCTGTGCTACAGTTAGAACAACCCCTGGCAATGCAACAGTCTTGGGAAGAGTGGCTGAACAGCTGCAAGAGGGTGCTGGTTGACACCCATCTGAACATGAGGCAGCAGTGTGCCCAGATGGCCAAGGCAGCCAATGGCTTCTTGGACAGAATCAGAAATAGTGGGGCCAGCAGGAGTAGGCAGGTGATTGTTGCCCTGTACTCAGCACTGCTGAGACCACAGCTTGAATACTGGGTTCAGTTTTGGGCCCTCTGCTACAAGAAGGACACTGAGTACTGGACAATGTCCAGAGAAGGGCAACAAATCTGGTGAAGGGTCTTGAGCAGAAGTCTTACAACGATGCTGAGGGAATTGGGATTGTTTAATCTAGAGAACAGAAGACTGAGGGGAGACCTTATTACTCTCTACAACTACCTGACAGGAGGTGTAGTGAGGTGTGTGCTGGTCTCTTCTTTCTTTTCCAGTGACAGGACATAAGGCAAAGGCCTGAAGTTGCATCATGAGAGGTTCAGATTGGATATTAAGAATTTTTTTTTTTAACTGAAAGATTGGTCAGGCTGCCCAGGGAAGTGTTGAAGTCACCATCCCTGGAGGAGTACAAAAAAATGTGGGCATATCACTTGAAGAAATGGTTGAGCTTACTGGTAGTGTTGGGTTGACTGTTGGACTTAATGGTACTAGAAGTCTTTTCCAACTTTAATAACTCTATGGTTCTATGTTCATGATGTTACACCTACTCCTGTGTGACATAGACACCTTTGAAAAAAAAGAAAAAGACAGCTTCTCTAAATCAAACAAGTAATAATGCAGTAACCTGAGAAACTGGGATGGTTCAACTAGATTGCAAAGAACTTAATCGAAGCAGTAAGGAAGAATCACAGAAATCATGAAACAAAACCAGGTACAGTGGAAAGCAACAGAAGGGTTCTTTCTTAATAATTTTTTAAGGTCTGCAGTAAACTAGTTGTATCAGGTTTTCCCTGCCCCTTGTCTGTGTCAGAATCTATAAGGAGTTAATGTTTGGGTTTTTTCCCTGAGGAGTAATCTTATTGTTTTCTCTGACAGGAAAATCAAGAGTCTAACCAGAAGTAACTGCATGAAAGACTATGGCATCTGCTATGTAGAACATTCAGACTACATAAACTAAAGGTCTTTTCTGCTACTGAAATGTAGAACACTTGAAAAAAATGAAGGTCTTAGTCAAGCTCTTATAACTGCAGGGAAGTATTTCCTGTTATTTGGACTCCTAAGTTCTGTTTGTGTGTCTGCTTGTGCTTGCTTTTTGTTATGGGAGAGCATCTAGGTAGAGCAATCAAAGTGAAATAACAGTTCTGTATGTCTGCACATGTACCTACTTCTCTCTGATAGCTCCAGGCTGACATTCCTAGGTAAGCACTGGGTCATACTGTAACCTAAATATTTAGAAATAATGATAGAATGGGACTTTTTCTCTATGTTCATTTCTCCAGTAGCCAGTTTATCCTTAAGAGCCTGGGGTTTGTTCCTTGTGGAGAAGGAACTATAGAGAAAGGATAAGTATAACCAAAATTGATTTCCTTCTGTGCCTTCTTATTGAGAAGGAGGCATTCTAACATATTTCACAAGAATTTTCTTTTTTTTTTTTCTTTTTTTAATTAAAATGCTACTTCACTACCTGTCATGCTCCACCCTCTTGGACTGCAGATGCAATTTATATCAGTGGCTGACAACAAAGCATAATATGCAGCACTGATACAAATTTTTAAACAAATTTTGAAACTCTCTGGGAAGCCTTATATTCACATATATCATTTCCTTTTTCATTGGGTCCCAAGTGAGTGGGCTGGCACTGCAGGAAAATTAAATCAAATGAAACACTTAGTTCTGGATTTTTCTCTTCAGCTGGCAGGAAATTGGGATCTGGGGACTACTATCAGGCAGCTTTTTGGAGGATACTACTTCCTTCTATTGTTGTTATGAGTGCCTTCATTCTGCAGACTCTGGTCACCTCAGGTTGATCTAAACTAAACCGAGGAGGTATTAACTATTTAATAACAGTTATTTAATAATACAATAACTTTCAACATCATGAAAGAGCTGGGATCTTTAATATTTGCTTTTACTAAAGAAGTGCTTGGCTTCACAGAGGTCCTTTCCTGTGAAGTGTATTTAAATGAAAAAATCAGTCGCCAGTATTATGTTTGACCAAATGCCACCCTATCCAACTGTCTTTGTGATGTTGATATAAAAATGCAAGTATGGCCTGTTGTGTGACCAAATCTGTCCGGTTCTTTGAGCACCTCTGCATCCAGTGGGTCATTAGAAACAGCTGTACCTATTAAATTAAAGTGGCAGTTCAGTTTCTGATTTGACAACCCAGAAAACATCCTTTCTCTAATCTGTTCTTCTCCCTGACCTACTGGAGTCTCTCTCAAAGCTTAGACTTGTTTTGCCCTGTACTTCTGTTGTCCTCTCTTCCACAGTTTTGCTAAGCCCATGAGCAAACAGGTGAAGTCAGCTCAGCCCATGGGGATGCAATCAGGATTATTGCTTTATTCGTTCAGTCTTGGGGTTGGCTTCCTAAGTGGAAGCCAGCTGTGATCCTGAAATGTGGAAGGCAGCATTTTTAGGCACTGATTAAGGTCATTCTCTCCCAAAGCTAAGGGTCACAAGGGTCACATGCCTACTCACAATCTCAGTTCATATCAGACTCTTCTGTCCTTCAGATAACAGTGACTGGAAACATTTTGTTTTATTATCTCAGCTGGTGCATTTTCTTCTTAAATGCAGACTTTGTTATAGTGATCCATAGCTGAGAATTCCTTCAGGCTTGTCTACTACATTGCTCTCTATCAGATTCAAAGTGTGAAGAATCCTTGAAATCTCCAGTTCCTGATGAATACAGTTGCCTTCCCTCACAAACCCTGTACTAGCAAAAAAAAAAAGCACAGCTCCACTCCACAGGCTATGTTCAACACTGGGAAATCAGGGTGCCAGAAAGAGATCTGAAAAGACCTGTAGCCAACTATAGTAAAAAGGGTATCTGCGAATGTGAAAACCATAATCCAAATCCCAGGGACATTCAAGAGACTCAGAACAGGAATGTTCTGAGTATAGATCTTGAAGGTACCCCTATCTGATCGGACATGAGTCCCAGTCCCAGATACTTCAAAATAACTTTTGGTTGCTCAGAGTTTTCAGTTGCTACCAGTTCATTACACTTGGCACTTTTTTCTAACAGTGTGCACTTGCTGCCATGTGTGCTGTACGTGAGCAAATCTGCTATCCAAGGGCCTTGACTTCAGCCCTTTAAAGTCCTTGATACAGATAATCTGCAGTGTTGTGAATGGGGCATACAAGGATCACCTTTGTGAACTTAACACTGCACAATAAGGGGAGCAACTTCTCAGGTACCGTTTACAGCTATTTTTTGCTCCCACCTACCTAATATTCAACAAACCTTCCACTAATCCATCTTTATAGGATGCAGAGAAACAGTCAGCAAAATTCCTCCTGCTTTGTCCTGTTTTACTGCTTTCTTTTCATGGTAGTGCAGTTCAATGGTAAGTCACTAAACCAGATAGAGTCTCTGCCCTTTGGGGTGACCTTGGGCTGCTCACCTCTCCGTGCCTCTCTCTTTCTTCCCCTTTTCATTGTTTCCTTCAAATGCATGACATAAAACTATGCAGAACTGATTCTGTCTTTGGAGAGCATTTTCTGTCCTAGCAGGACCCTACCCCTGGCTGTTAATTCCAGGATCATAAGCACATGATTAAGTTACTGCAGTGTAACACAGTACCTTACATATGTTGCTCATTAGGGAGAATTGTCTGAGCCAGGGTAAATGACTACATCTGAACGAGTCATCTTGAATTTTTCTATAGTCAGTGAAAAAAATAGTCACTCTTAGGCTGCAGTCTGCAGTAGACATCCATCAGATGAATCATATCCCCTGAGTGCCTATTTCTCTCCATTGATTATGAAGAGTGTCTAGAAGAAATATCTGAGATGAAGATTTCCACGTTGCAGTAGTTTAAAGTTATGTGAAAATTACTTTACTAGTAACTGCTCATATATGTGATCCTTACCCCAGACAAAAGTGAACTCCTTGTTGCAACATCCAACTAGTATTATACGAGCTAGGTAGAATTAATTTCCATTTACTCTGAGCTAAACACATACATGCAATTAACATGGCTCAGCTCACACATGTTAAATAGATTATGAATTCACTCACCTTCTTTTTCTAAACAAACTGTTCTAGTACATTTGTTTACCATCAGCCTACTTTGCAACCAAGTCTTTTTAAAGCTCCTATTTCTCCTCTCTTTGACTGTACAGATTGAGGGCAAGGTCACCCTTTCTACTGGCTTGCCATATTCATCTTCCTCTCTCAAGTAGAGTAACCTCAGTTTGCACTTCTTCACGAGTTCTACTTTTACTTTTACTCATAGGATCCCTTCTTTCTGTGCAGACTTCTCAATGCTCCCTATGAAGGACAGGGTAAAAAAGAACTAAATTTTAATACCTAAGTCCTGGAAAAATTTAAAATGCAGACTATAGGCATGAATGTAAACTATTTTGTAAATCAGCAGTCTTACATTTTTTAAACCAGTCTGTGTTATGAATATAAGATCACTGTAAAGCAAATACGTATAAAGATGCAAACAGATAGAAAGGCACCCTTGAAACTATTTTTCATACTGTGTCTATGGGAGATAATATTCCCAAGCAAAATCCCTTTTTGTTGTTGTTGTAGTTTCATGTGGAAACAACAGAGCTGTTTCTAAAATGTAAACAGATTTTTATGTAGATTTCCAAATACCCATACCTTACCATCTAAGATTTTTTATTGAAATATGGTTGTTTACCTATGGTATACAAAATTACAGGGATATACAACATAAGTTTGAAGTCTATTGTATAAATTTCTGGCTGCATCAAATATTTAATACCTGGTATTCTTAGGGATTTGTTAGCATCTCCTTTAAAACTTGCCTGCGGCAGTTACAAGAGGGAATGTAAAAAGTGGTTTTGATTATCGTTTTGGATTGTCACCTTGACAGTTTGGGTTGGATTTTATAGTCATGGAGAAAGAACACACACAGGTGCACACAGTTGCTCCTTTCACTTTGCATCCCTTTCCCAGTAGACAATGCTCTACAGAAATGACTCAGGAGCAGAAATAGACATGAAAAGCTTAGAGTGGAACTACTGGAGGGAACTACTGGTTCATTATTATTTGGGGACAGGAATATGTAAGTGGTCAGTTTCATCTATAAATTGCCATTGCTAGAGAATCACAAATAGACCTTAGTGGGTATCTGAGTACTAAAGTCAAGTAGACCTCTGCCAACAAAAACAGAGGATGGGAAAAGTGGAAGGAAAGAGAAAAGAGAATAGAAATTTTAAAAAGCGGGAGAGGAAAAGCCCGGTATCTTTAGCTTTTCATATCCATTGAATGAATAGAAAATGTTTAGCACCAAGAGAAATCTAAGGTCATTCCTATAATTTTTTATCTGATCTGGATGATGCAAGAGGAGTGCTAATGTACTCATGTATATGGGTCTTCTAAAAAAGAAAGCTGGTCTATCTGCTGTTTTGAGCACCTTACCAGATATTAACTTGCAGGCCCAGTTTAGCAAGAAGGCTGAACCTGTCCACACTGTTCTAGCAGTGTCTGTCAATCTCTTTTCATCCACTGGTGGAAAGACATTTTGTCAGAAGTGAATGAGAATCTTACCTGAACATCAGAGAATGGGTGACAGGGTTCCAATAACTATTTCTTTGCAGTTGGGGTTTGTGTTTGTTTCGATGCAGAGTACAGGCTTCCATCTGAATGACAATTGAGCAAGTTGTTCTGGGCACTGAATCTTAGGTACAAAGAAGACTCAGATGAATGATTTTATAACAAGAGAAGGAGAGGGCAATACCAGTTATAGGTGCAGCACTGTGTTTCTCCTTTCAGACACTTTCACTGCATGACTGCAAGTTGAGTTTATGAATTTTTTTCAAAAGTTATCTGAATTTAATATATTAACATCCATCTTTACACTGAGTATGCACATACCTTTGCCCTGAAATCCACAAGCCTTTGTGAAGCATACATATTTTCTTTTCATTAAGTCTTTATGACTTTGGTGCCAGTTATTACTATTATTGATAAATTTTTGTGAGCATTTCCATTTCAAAAATTTTTGTTATAACCTACTTATTTTATTTCATGTTTTTCTGAAAGTTTCAATAGAAAATTTTCAACATCTCTAGTTCTCTGGACTGACTTTGGACTTGGACTGACTTTGCAAAATGCAAAAGAGGATCTCAGGTTGTATAATTTTTCTACAAAATTAAGTTGAATAAGATGTAAGGCAAGCATTAATTTTGCAATTTGGAAAAACACTGCAGTATTTTTTATTTTACAAATAAACTTTATCAGACAGTCATGATTGCACACTGTGTTGATAGGGGATATGGGAAATAATATTTTCCATATATAAATATATATATATAGGATGTTGTATTTGGTGTATAAAAATACTTACAGCATTCATTCCTATAACTTCTACAGTTTATATTTTTTTCTACCACTTAAAAAGCCCAGAAATAGTGAGTTTAATGAGCATGTCCCTAAAATGTGCAGAGAACTGCTTTCAGTCACAGGTAATTATGTAGCTCTGTGACAAATGATGAGCTGTTCTGCTTTCATAACACACACACACAAAACCTCCCTATTGGCTGCCCCTTCTTACTGTAGCAAAAGGAGTTATGATATTACTCTTATGCAGAAATATGGGCAATGACATCTTATTGACTTAATGCCTAATCCAAAACCTAATGAGGTAAAAGGAGTACTTCCTTCAACTTCAGTAGTCACTGAAGCCTCATGACTCATTCTACCATTTCTCTCTCCTATGTAGAGAAAGGCCAACTTACGAGGTGGTTTTCTGGGAAGAAAAATTAAAAAATTCAGATTTTGTTTCCAGAAATAAGTCCAAGAATCTTATAATATTCAGCTGTTGACCAACAGTGTCTGGATTCATTCTGAATATGTGTATGGAGTCTTTAAAAAACTATCCATTTAGACAAATATATGAATGTCGTTTTGTGCCGTGTTTAAACCATCCCTATTTTTCTAATGTGTTATCATAGGCCAAAGTGCTTTCTCCAATTAAATTAAATTTCACTTAAACTGTACCCTTATAGTATCAAAGACCTTGTGTATCTATCCTTCATAAAAATGACATTCTGAAAATAATTCTGTTTATCAAATATGATGAAGCTATGTTCTGAAAAATACGAATGAAGCAAGGAAGAACATTTTCTTCAGCTCATAGTTTTGATTTTCTGGCATTCTTCAGAGAACTTCACATTATAGAATATCATTACATAAAGTTTCTTTCTAAGCACTCCCCGTAACTGTGCAGAGAACAATATATGCCACACGTTCCTTCTCCTTCACTGCAAATTTGTAATTGATAGATTTTATCTTACTAATCTATAGCAGTTTCAAGAAATTGATGATCACGATCAGGTGAGCAGTTTAAATAAATTTTTTCATTCAAACTTTTTTGACAGTTTACATATGTATTTTGGAATATATCTGCAGATTTTTTTCAATTTTTGCAGGCTGAAGGTATAATTTGTTGGTTATATGAAATATTATGTGGGGGGTTTTGTTGTTATAATATGGCACAAATCTCAAATGTATCTTTTTCCATAAAAAATCAGTAAAGTGATCAAGGTTTTTTTATGTTACTATACATACACAATACATTCACATGTTACACTACATGTACAACACAATGCATTTTTGCTAGTCTATATTGCAAGGGCCAAGCTATCAAGCTGGTGAGAAGACAGAATGTGTCACTTTTTGGTTTAGGACATGTGTAGCTCACCTACAGAGTCAGGTTGTCAATTTTTCTTCCAAAATTTATTTTGGTTTAGAGTTACTAGAACAGAGTTGTCATCAGTGGCTAACCTGGGCAAAAGATAAATTACAAGATATCAGAAGAAGTCAACAGTTTCAGACTTCTTTCTACAGACCTAGGCAGCATCTGATGTCTATAGACCTATGGAGCCTCCCATATGAACATTATGTTTACTAGGAAGAGAACTTTGAGTCATGAAATTTAAGTATTAAAGAGGTGAAATCTCCAACAGAACAAATAAATACATTTCATCTATCTGTGATCCCAGTCTAGTGCCTCTGTCAAACTGTTCTCAGTCAAACAGAAACAGAGGTTATGTCTGTTCCACTGACGACAGGCTGGAGTACTGGAGGAAATATTAAAGCCTTTGAAGCTTTTCTTTTCAACATAAAAAAGCATCTTCTAATTTTCTTTAACCCCAGTCTGGGTTGAGAAAAAAAAATAGGAAAAGAAAAGAAAATGTTTGTAGTGTGTTTAATATCTCTTTATTCATCCATAGTGTTATATATAATAATGATATAGGCACATGATGGCTTATCTCCCTTATGATATTCATCTTCACCTGTGAGGAGAGAAATAATAAGTCACTGGTGACTATTGCACTTGACTTCTCCCTCCACATCAGAGAAGATAAATGCCAATAGAGAGATCAAGCTTTTTGTGTTCTTTTCCAGGGGAGAAGAAATTTATCATAGGGATATTGGAATTTATCTTGATCAGATACAGATGATTTCATCAAGGTAATGAAGGAATTCTTATTGCATGCAGACAAAGTCTATGTTTTGAGTGTAGTTTCATTTTTTATGTACTGTTTTGTGTCTGTAAAACAGACTCCTACTTTTAATTCAATGTAAGTTTCAGCTCTCAATTTCTACTGAACTCCACTGGGGAAAAATTATTTGGTATAAGGGAGAAAGGAGCAGAAACAAAAGAACAAATGGGAGGGAGAGAAAATATAAGAATTTATATTAAATCAATTGGTATACAGCTAAGGCACTTGTTGTCATACATATAAAAAACATCATGTCATTTTATATTGTGAACTTCCCAACTCCTGATAATTTAGCATCATTTAAATACTGCAGCAGAACAGGTTTTCCACATAGTGCATTTGAAAAATGCAAGCAAACTTTCCTTCAGACTAATAATTCATTGTTTCTTTTTATAAATTGTCTGTATTTCCTTCTCTATTTCCTTTTCATTTTTAGTAACAAAGTTACTTTCATTAAATACATAGGCCACATTGCTAAATATAGTGTTATGGCTTCATTCAGTGCTCCAGGACCAGGAAGAACTGAATATAGCCTCTAGAAAGTGTCCTGATGACATTCTGGAAAAACAACTTGATAAGCATTTGATTGGAGAGATTGGAGTCCAGATCTTCAGAGGTCTGCTCAGTGGAAACTGCTTTGGGAACAATCCCCATCCATTCACTTCAGCTGCCATAATAATCTCTTGGGGATGAAAAGGCTGAGAGACACCTGCAAAAATTACAGTGTGATTTCACTGATAGCAACCATGAAGTAGAGCAGGCTAATTAGAAGGAAATCAAAATGCTTGTCTCTACCCAATAAATGTAACAGTAAAGGAATACTGTAAAAGGAGTACAATAAAATATATGGTAGAGTTGTGACTGTATGTAGTGAATTACCTTTGTTAGTATTGTCTGGACTTTTTATACAAAAATCTTAATGTATCAAAAAAATGTCCAGGCTCATATTGCAGACAATTCTGAATTGTGAAAGGTTGGTATTATAGATTCTCAAGTATCAGCATTGCCTGACGTTGAAGTGTAGAACATTTTGCAGTGACATGCCCTGTTTTTTGTCACTTTGCATCATAATGCTATATCTCAAAAATCCCAGCCCCACCTAAGCCCCATACTTCTCTTTTTTATTTATGGAAAGCAAATGGACACTGAATAACTCTGGAAAGGAAGGGTTTCCAAAGATCAGGAGCTGTGAAGCAATTTTTAAATTGATGTTTCATGGGCTAAATCAGTAGAACTGTGACTACTTAAACTGATATTTTTTTAAAAAGTAAGAAATATCTTTAATTTCAGGGACTCACTTTAATAAATATACTCATCAACAGAGTTTTGAAAATATTTCCACCTTTGTTTCATACAGACAGCTCTATTTTTATTTTTTTTTTAAGGTGAAAGAGTTCATCAATTAGCCTACATCTATATCATAGATAGCCATTTCTCTGTTAAGTATTTCACATAAATGTCATACAGTTATCTTAGGGAATATGTGAATTCATCTGCATGTGTTATCTAAATAAATACTTTGTGTATATTTTTAAGTTCATATTTGTGTCGAGACTAATATACTGCAACCTTGAGCACAGTGGGAGCTATGAGAATCAGGGGAGCCATCAGCCAGGCTGATTAGACTGCCCACTGAGCACAAGAGGTATCAAAACAAGCAAGCATTGGCCAGCATTAAAAGCAGAATGCAGCAGGAACTGCAGGCGTGTTATACAAAGTGGAATGCTGTTGGCACTTATAAAATAGCAAGATGTTGCAAAAATGGACCAATCACCCCAAAATGCAGCCCTGTGTGATAAGTGGGTCTCGTGGGATTGATGGGACACTGCAAGTGGAATTGAAAACTAAATCAAAGCCTTCACTGTGCACAGAGTTATGGATACACGTTTATATATAATCTCTCCACATATCTGTCAACATTACTATTCATGACTGCTATGGCACCTTGGTATGCTGGTGATATTTCAGTGAAAGACAGCAACTTTTTTTTTTTTCTCTCTTTTTCTTTTTTCTTTTCTTTTTTTTTTTGTGAAAGAATTGCATCTGCATGTAAACAGATTTGCAAAAACTGAACGAGTACAGTTCCAAAGTATTGGATACAATTTTAGTATCATGAACCGCTACAGGTCTCTAAATCAAGATCTGTACAATTTCTAACAAAATTCTAAAAGAAATTTATAGTTATTTTTATTTTGGGAAATATGTATATATAGACAGTATTTTGCCTGTGATGCTCTTGTCAGTGAGGGAAACATTACAGATTTCTTAATATAGGGAGAGAACAGGTGGAAGAGCACATACTTCTTCAGCTTGGGAGCTGAAAAAATTTTGCAATATCTTTTTCTTCTTAAAACAGATTTAAAGCAATTTTTTCTACCTATGGCTATGGGGATTATACATTTTATGGACATTCTGGTCACCCAAGGCTGAAGTTCTCTGTATTCACAAAAGGTCTGAGGTGGGTTTACAAGTGAGTCTTTCTACTAATGCAGGGCATGGACATTGTGCCAATCGCAGGTTGAAGGAGTAGGGATTATATGAACTGAACCACAACAATTCTATAAATATGGGAATCCAAAGGTTCTAAAAAAACTTGTTTTGTATTGTTTAAAAACACTTGGAGTTGCAACAAGAAATGACAGAAAAACTGTCAGTATCTGGTTAGAAAAAAAAAAAATCTGTGTCCTTCAGACATTGCTTTGCACCTACCCACAATGAGATTTTTAGATTTGCTTACTCAGTTGTTCTCAATATGAACCTACTTAGAATACAGGCATCCTATTGCATATGGTGCAGTGTGTCACTTGAGGAACATACTCAGATCACCAGTGTACTTATTTTTGACAGAAATAATCTGTGCCCTCATTTTTATGCAAGAAAACTTTTTAAAAGACAAATTTAAAAAATAAAGGTATATGGGAAAATTATGCATAACATTTTAAATCAGCTGCATTGATTAAAACTTTTCAATCCCTCAGCTTGGGGGGTGGGTGTTTGTGTATGCATCAGCTAGTGTTTGCAATCATTAAATGCATTTCACAAATTTCCAAAACAGTGCTTTGATTAAGTTTGATCTGAACCTTATAGTAGACAATGTTATATCAAGTTGTATGTGAAATGAAACAATAAAATCTTTTACATGAAAACTGAAGTTTAAAGAAGATGCTGTTCAGCACTTCAAATTCTGGCATTTTGGACTACAAACTTTGTGAAATATGGAAATGTTTACAATAATAAAACTGATAACCCACTCCACCATCTGCACTGAACTTCATGGGGCCTTATTGGTTTAGTCACCTAGAAGTTGTTACAAGTTTAATAGAAACTTGTGTACTTGAAATCTGAAAATAGTATATAAAGATAATTTGACAGACTGCTTGGGGATATATGAGACTCTTTCTGGGTAAAATCTGATCTCAGCTACTGACCCCTTCAATAAAGAGGATGAAAGTAATACACGTTGCTTAAAATTGTGTTCATTCTTCTTAGCCATAGTAAAGATTGCTGCTCTTAGGCAGTTCCCCATTATAAATATCAGTTTCTTAAGCCTTAAGTGTTTGACCAGTATTCAAATAAAATATGGTCCACAGCAAATCTTATTTCCCCATGCTTTTCAGGCACCAATAAAAAACATGTACAAAGCATGTGATGCAGGTCTATTAGTAAAGGCTCAGATGATGTCTTCCCACTTCTCCACATTACCATGATGCCATGGTATTCCACGTAAGAAAACATTTATTCTACTTCAGTTCAAAAGTGTTTGCAAAAAAGATCTCATTGTGGCTTTTCATATTCTGAACGTAAACCTGTTCTGGTGGATATATATGTCTTTTATGGAACCAAAATGTCACTGGCCTTTGGTCCAAGTAATAAAATTAGCTCTTACACAGAAACAAGCAGTACAGTTAAGCCTTTAAACATAATCGTAAACTATCATGAGTCACCCAGTTCATCACCTTCAGGTACAAGATCTTTTGGTTCATTCTTACCAGCATCCATCAATCAAAGTTTATAAGCTCACAAATTGCTTGGCCAACATTTAGTAGTAATATTTTAGCCATATCTATGCTGCAAATACAGTCCATAGAGAAAAAATAAGGTGAATGCCATGTTTTTGGTTTGTTTTGCTTTCTTAATTTTTCAAGAACATTGATGCATTTTCTTTGTAAAAGTACTCCTCTGATATCAGAATCTCAAATTCATCGACATATATAGCCAAGGCTACTCTATTGTGTCCCATGGAGATTGCAACAGAATCTAGATAAATCACATATTTACTCTGCTCCTTCTGCTTTATGAATTTCATATATTTTAGATTTAGCAATTATTTTTTTTTCAAATAGTGCACTGATATAGTATAGTGATTTTTTCTTGTTGGCAAGAAAATGCATATGAAAGTTAATTTTCTGCTTTCCTTGGGCAGTATAGATTTAAATTAGCCTTGTTACACAAACAAGCAATTTCTGAAAAGAACCCAACTTGTCCTTTATGGATAGTCAAATGGCTTAAAACATAAAGTGAATTCTTCTTCCAATTCTGAATCTGTTACTACACAGAAGGTCAAGGAAAATGCATCAGAAGAGATGTTATGATATATGGTCCAGGTTCAAAGCTATTGGATGCAGTAGAAAGGAAAGTTACTACTGTAATTGTGTGAAAACTATCATGCCAAATATACTATGCTGGATGTTTTCTCAAACATATTGGAGGTTTCAGATGTGATATTGTAATATACCATGTTCTGAAATCAATTGAAATATAATTTTTATTTTGACTCATTCATTTTTTCTAAAAGTATTTCTCAGTATTTTTTCTAAAAACCTTCCCCAAATGTGCATTCCTCTGTGTTTAGGTATACATTCATAAAGAATGTACATCATCCCAGCACTGTCATACAATATATACACCATCAATTACTTGCATAGGCAGAGTGAGCAATGCCCTTTAATAAGCTGCTCTGAAATATAACAGCTTTTTAATTAGCTGATAAATGTGATCCACATCAGAGCACAGAGTATTTCAAACCCTTCCTTTTGAATCACCAATCCAATACTATCTCAACTTTGAGGGATAAGCAAATAGCAAACGTGATACTTGGAATATAAAGTTCTTAGGCAAAGTTTAGGAGATTTTTGTTCTTTAAAAGTCGATATATCTCAAACATCTCTCTGCCTTAGATTTCAAAACTAATAATTTGCTCCATTAAGGATGGTACAAACAGAGTTTTAGTTTAGTGTTTCCTGTGTTGTAACTAAATACGCTGCTGTATCTCTTAAAAGCATCTTGCTGATGAGATGTCCATTTTTGGACATCTTGGATTCCCAAAATAAATTGTCACCATACTAAAACCAGAAATTACTAACATTGGGAAAGCATCTCAGCAACTCATAACAGTAATGGAAGCTCTGAGGCAGGAACGTATAAAAAGAGTAAGGTAGTTCTGCAGTGAATGTAATCTCTAACCTCTCCTAAACTAATCAAATCTAAAAGTGTAAGGGGCCTCTTTTTGGTTTCTAATACAATGGGAATATTTACTTACATTTGGAGGCAAGAAGATATGTGAAAAGGTAGATGATTTTTGATTTATAATTCATCACAAAGATATTTTGAAGGAAAGTGGAGAAAATTAATTTTTTTTTACAACCTCTTCAGAAATTATAATATAAAACATGAAGCCAGGAGCTGGTCTTTGAAAAACTGTTTAGCACTTCCTAAATAACTTTCATTTGTGCCCTGTGGGTCAGCATAAGTTAAAATGGTTCAGAATAGAGCTAAAGTGCCATGAAACTATGATTACAGTTTTAATATTCCTCCTCAACTCAGTCAGCAGGGGAAAGTGCTTAGATCTAGAAAGTGCTTAAGAACATGCTTAATATTGTATGTGTAATTCATTAAAAGGACTGGCAAATTTAAAGCTAAAAGGCATTGTTATGTCACCTGACTTGATCTCCTGACAAAATAATTACTTTACTGGATAAGGACAATGAAAATATGGTTGCAAATTTCAAAATTTCCCTAGAGCACCAAAAAGTCCCTTCTTTTTCTTGATGGGAAATGTAGAGGAGTTAGGTTTTTAGGAGTGTGCTACACTTTGAGAAGCTTTCTGTGAATAACTGCTGATGTTGCACAATTACAAAGAAATTTATAGAGCTGTCAGTTTTCAAATGTTTCAGATTTTTATTTAGGTAACTATTAGACATAACTGTAATTTTAAACTGAATGGCATGCTGACTAGTGCAGTGCCATTTAATTTTGTATTGTTTTATAAAGAATATATGCATCTAATACTTAGGCTCATTATGATAAATGATTTGCAGTAAAAATTGTGTGGTCTAAATACTTTTTCATACAATAGAATATGAATTAAAGCAGTTTAATAAGAACAAATAACACTTATAATAGTGTATTTTAACTTTTTAATAAATATATTTGAAGATACTTTGAGCCTGGGTTGCTCTTTTTTAACAAAAAGTGTGAGAAGTGAAATGCAAATCTACCAGACAGCTTAGCAATTTTGTGGCTCTAAAAATTACTCTTTATTAAAAGAAAAGGAGGCTGTAATGTTTATCCATTTCTTAGGGTTTATAAAAAATACAAAATAAATATTTTACTGCATATCCCTATGTGCAAATAAGGCTATTTATAATGTATTTCATAAATGCTAATTTTCTTTGTAAGTCTCACAGACTGATTAAGCACTGACTTCAGAGTGACTTATTGTATACTTAAGTTAATTACATCCACAAATATTTGCAAAATCCAGGGAAGAGGTTTTATCTGATGTTAGGAAAGACAGCAGAATCTAACCCATTATTAACTTTACTTAGTAATACCACATGTATTCTGTTTTATTTTTGCTTTACTGATAGGCAGTGTGTAAAAATTGTGCTACCAATACAGGGAGGAAATTACCCATTTAACAGATAAGCCTGGAAATATCACAAGAAACACTCCTGTAATTTTTGGCCATTGTATCCATGTGTTAAATAAGCTAATTCTATCACAGCAAATAAAAATATGTACAAATTGCATGCTCTAGAAATAATATTGACTCTTTGGTGGAATCTGTTTTAAAAATCGTTAACCCTTTTTATTTTTTTTAAATCTAAACAGCAGCTTTGCAAATTATTTCCTTAACAAGGTCTCAGACTGTAAAGATTACAAATACCTTTTCATTACCTTGGAAAGATCTGTACATATAGGTACCTTCTGTTAATAAAAATGCCTGTCACTATAACCTTGTCCATTCTTTTGAAAGCTGTCCTTCCAAGAAGGAAAAGTAGCATCTTTTAATTTTCTTTTCTCTCTCTCTTTCTTTTTAATTTTTTTTTTTTGCTTGCTTTAATGGGGTTTGATTTTAAACTTCTCTTTGTCTTTACCTCTGTTTTATTCGTACTCTGGAATACAAAAAGTTTTTAATTGTTGACTCAATATTCATTTATAAAAACATTTAAATGTAAGGTTGTCCACACAGAGTAATTTCATTCCTGAGCACACAAACATAACTTATCAATAAAGAGATAGCTAAAGCTAATCTAAATAAATCGAATAGTACTATTCCAGTACTACAAGGCCAGACATGAACTGGGATGTGAGTAGTGTGTGTGTGTTCATTTGAGCATCAGGGACATTCTCTCTAGGAGCCCTTGCTCCATTGGAAATGATGGCAATTTATTGGGAGATAAAAGGTTAATCAGCACAGAGGGGAAAAAAAAAAAAAAAAAAAAAAAAAAAAAAAAAAAAAAAAAAAAAGTACAAAATTTCACAAATAACTTTAAACTTAACTAAAGAAAAAATCTTCTTGAGTAGTAAAGAGCCTGGAAATAAAATGGAAATAAGTTATCTTTTTGCTAAAGTAAGTATCTACTCTTTTGCCATTCATCAGTCAGGCCATCTTCAAACCCTGTCCATATTCATTCTTAATTCTTGTTCTAAAATGGCTAAAAGTAGTGTTTGAGAAAAGTTGTAATTTTAAGTAGAAAGGTAATAGACACAAAATTACACACCATAGTGAAAATACTTTACAGATCTCACTGGGTATGAAACCTACAGAATATTTACTCACAGCTCTCATTTTTCCTTCCATTTCTACAAAACAGCAGAACTTGTATGTTCCTAATTCTCCATGATACTGTTGGCAACAGACCTCAGTTATGCAAAGATGCAAGGTGGTCTAAACAGACACTGCCCTAACTCTTTTTGAAAAAGATGGTATTGGAATATTTAAGTCCAATTTTACAGTTTCCATAAAGGAAGATTTCCTTTGTTGTAAGTTATGAACCTATTCACTATCCATCATTTTATTGATTTCAGGCTACAGAAAGGGGGAACAGGATGATAGCATGGCAGTTCTTATAAGTTCTCTGTTCTTATGGCAGAGCAAAAGGAATAAAATCATCAAAAATTACAATACCGTTCATGCCCTTTCATTTGGCAGTAATGTGTATGGAGCTTAAAAATATCATTAGGAAGCTGATGAAGTGGATGGTCATTCTTTGCCCCTCCACTTGGACTTCAAGTCTTCAAGCAACCCTCAAAAACAGAAAAGAAAGGAGAAGGGTGGAACCGGTATGGAGCTGTGGTGTGCGTAAGCACCACTCAGCCCCTTCCTAGCCAGCCCCCTAGCAGTAAAGGAGAGAGAATCTGAAGGGAATAAGCAGGAAAACTCTTGGATTAAGACAAAGATAGATAACCAAGCAAACAAAAGAAGAAGACAAAAATAACCAAAGGCAAATACTTTCTGTCTGCTACAAGTAGACTGATGTCTGGCCAGCCTCCATGAAATTGCTACCTCCCCAAAATGTCTCTCTCCATTCAGTTTTTATTTCTGAGCATGACATTATGTGGCATAGAGTATCCCTTTAGAACGTGTAATCAGCACTTCTTCAATCAATATCCAGAACACAGCACCATGCAGGCCACTTTGAAGAAAATGAATTCTACCCAAACCAGACCTAGTCATACAGTTCAGAACACAAAGTTTAGAAAAAATGATGGACAAGGTTGGCAATAAAGGGGTTAAAAAGAAACAAAAAACCACAAAATATTTTTTGTATGACTGCCAGCATGTTTAGACTGTGAAATAAAGAAGGTATTTGTAGGTCACGGTACAATAAGGATAATAAGGATAATATGAATAAAATTCACCTATTTAAGTGAACAAATTAATACAGAGAGAAACAGAGAAGCTTAGTACGTTGATTCAAAAGCCAAAGCCCAATGAGCATTACTCTGTAGAGTGAAAAATGAAGGCAATTTTATTAATTTTCTAGTATTAATACCACATGAAAAAAAGATGACACTAGCAAGAATCTGAAAAATATTTCCTAGCCCTGACGAGACTTGATACCTTTCTTGCTGTGCTCTCAGGGCAATACATCAGTATGCTGTCCCTTACAATAAACTGCATTTGCAGCACAGACTTTATGCTACATTTCTTATTAGAAAATCACAAGAAATAGTTAGAAACTGCCATTCACCTAAAACCATATCAACCTGTGCTGAAAACAAGCAAATGGCAGACTGCTCAGGTTTGATAGGCAATAAGATTATTCCTTTTCATATGTAGTCTTTGCTACTGAGCTCATCATGTCCTAATACTTATAACCTTGATTCTACATATTGCTACCAAAAAATATCTGTATTTTAACTAAGCAGCTATTTTTGACTCAAGTTGACAAAGCATTTTCAAGTGAAGTTGTTTTCATGTGTACAGATTATGCTGATTTCTCAAAGCCAGAACATTTCATATGAAAGGTTTTATGGCATTATTTTAATGGGTATTTTTGAGCCGGGGTAGACATTGAGGAAGGCAAGAAAGTCAAATGGAAGCAGTAACCCAGTTTCCAGAATTTCTCAGAATATCTAGGAGCTTAGTCTGGACTGTCCTGTAGCAAAGCGTCTGATTCAGCAAAGGATGTGTATTTCCATCATCTCAGGTGAATGTTCTATACACCAGTTTCTTATGAATCAGGTGCTTGTACCATCTTCTCCAGAATCATTCCAACAACTGTTCTTCCTAGACGCCTGCAGAAACTATAGCTAGTACTTTGTCAGGCACCTGTCTTGTAAAAGACCTAAAACAAGACTTGAAGTTATGAAGCGTTGTCATGTAGCTTAATTTGGGACATTAACTTTTGGAGACAGTTGCCTTACCTGCTTTATGGTGAAAAACCATAAGGAACCAAGAAAGAATACAGGACTAACCTTCTTAACAGTGTGAATGCATCACTTTCAAGTCTCAGAATGACCTTGCTACTGGTCTCTTGGCTATTGTCAGATAGAGATTTCCTTTTCTTGTCAGGCTTTTGGGCTTTTGAAACCTCCACTCCCAAAATTTTCCCCACTGTTGCACACTTTCAGCTGATGCACCCAGTGATGTCCCCATCCTGTGCTTTGGCACCTGGACTTGATGCCCTGGTACCTAGTTCATGCTGCAAAGGTTCTGAAAAACAGTCCTCTGATCCACACCTGTGACCCTGCAGTTGTAGCTGCTGTCTCTCTGTAAAATCTTCCCTTGTGCAGAAAGGGTGAAAATAACTTCTGTTTTAAATTTAACAAATAAATCTTAAAAGTATGATAATTATACTGGCTCTCAACTTCTTTTATTCCATCTTGTCTCATTTTAATTTTTGTTTTGCCACAGAAGTCAATTTGTACATTTGGGAAGTAAAAAACATATAAAAATTATTTTTACTGAAAATCAATTTGCCGTGGCATTTTCTTCTTTGAAAGACATTCATCTACGAAGAAAACACTTAGTTTAAAAAAAAATTAACATCTCCAGTTGTTATTTTGGAAGCAAACCAAGAAATATATGGCAACAGACTTCTACAGTTGTATGAGCTCACTCTATTCCTATCCCATTCAGAGACTTGCTAAACCAGTTCAATCATAGAATAGCTTAGGTTGAAAGGGACCTTTAAGATCATCTCCTCCAGCCTCCCTGCCATGACAGGGACACTGCTCATTTAGACAAGGTTACTCAAGACCTCATCCAAACCAGTCTTGAACACCTCCAGGGAGGGGCATCCACAACTTCTCTGGGAAATCTGTTCCTGAGTCTCATCACCCTCGTACTAAACTTCTTCCTGAGAAGTTCTCATAGATTTCTTCAGAAAGTCTCAAATTCTTTTTTTCTACACGGAAGATGACACAGGCACCTCATACTCCATCAAACTTAACAGGCTGCACCTACAGAATTGAGTCAGCACAACTTTCTCGGTGTTTTAATGCAGATTCCTTCACTTGCTAATAGCTTGGGTCAACAGATGAGCTCTGCATTCCTATGCAGGGGCATAGATTGTACTATCCTGATACAAATGTCAAATAAATTACCAAGCCGTTAGTTCCTTGGCCATACTGTTCAGGGAAATAAATAAGGCAGTGACCTAAACTGTTGTTTATGAGTCAGGACTTCATCATGTAGTAGATATTATTGTACGTAAGAAATAACAGCACAAGCAGAAAGATTCCAAAATTTTGCTGTGTGGATGCACTTACCACATGGTATATTAAAATATAATGAAAATATATTATGTTCTGAGATATAAAATAATGTCAAATAAAGGAAAATGCAAGCAGGCTCCTGACTGAATAAATCAGGGAGAATACACAAGGCAATAAATTCCAGTCAGTTTCCTCGCTGTGTGGGCAAAAGGGGATTAAAGAAGGCAGTGGCTTAAATTTATAGTAGCTCTTATTTATGAGTCAGGCCTCAATCATGTTTCAGAGACACTAGGCCTATAATAATGGCACAAACAAAACAGAACCGATTCTCAGAGGGCAGATGCCTTCAGGACATGGAAATGTGCTACTGCACAATGTAGAAATAGAAAATGAAGGCAGAGAGGGAGGAGTTCTGAACAACACCCTCACGATATTTCCCTGCTATGCAGGACAATAACCTCAAGATTTTCCATTTCTGTTGACTGGCTTCCTGGCCTCCACCTTTGCCAGTGCCTCTCTTTCCCCATTGCTATGCTTTTATTTTCTTCATATAGTGTGAATGAGGAAAATAGCAGAAGAGCTTTCTGCTGAGTCCAGAGTGTAGGGGAAGGTGGAATCACTCCTTTTGTCAGCTGTATCACCAGAACAGCTCTCTCTCACCCCATCTTCAACACATTTGTGACAATCTTATATAACTGGGCAAAGTATCTGGAAAAAAAAAAAAAAAAATGCCTGTCATTTGCTTGTAAAACACAGGAATGCACATGTAAAGCAGCAACGTCTCACAAAAGAGCTGGAATGATAGTAGCTACCAAATTAAACATGAGCTTGCTTTGTGATCTGAGCTGAAAAACTCACTATGATTCTTGGCGGTGTATGCAGAGTCATCATATTGGATTGGCAACACACAGCCCTCTGCGAGCCACCAAGTGAGTTCCAGCCACTTCGGTACGAGGGAGATGTCAAAACAAACTGGTGGCAATTTGAAGTGGAACACTCCTTTTCCCTCTCCTCCCTTCACGCCTCCCCGCCTCTGAACATCTGACGAGGCTGGAAGAACTGCTACATCCGGAGCCTTTTAAATATAGAACTTGTGAATGGTTTGTACTGATTCATATATGCATCCCTGACATGGTGCTGGCAGCAGCACAGCGATGAGTGCAGCATAAAATCTATGTGAAACAGAAGAGGATATAACTTTTTGTTTATGTCAGTCAGACTTTGGTTCAGTAGATACAGGTTGGTTAAACCAAATGTATGCGTGGGACCTATAGTTGTGCTATATTAGGAGTGTTTTGACCAAAGGGGTGTTGCCAAAGGAAGAAGCAGTCTGTCAGGAGTGTGTCACACACTGCTGGTTGTGTACCAGCTTGGCACAAATTCGTTTGTGAGAGGTTTCTCAGGTGCAGGCTGCAAAGTCAGTCAGAGGGGCATCTCAGACTGTCTCTTAATCTGGTGGCACAGTTGATCTGGGTTGTAAGAGAGGCCAAATCTATTCCCACCCCTCACCTTGTGGTTCACACTTGGTGTTTGTATTCAGTCGTCCACATTACAGGTGAGCGCTTTGACCCATAGGTTATTTCCTGTTGGAGATCTGCTCTGCAAAAATAAATGAGAAGATGCAGTCTCTAGCCAAAGAACTTTTGTTTATTTACTTACCAAGTAAATACCATACCAAGTCATAATTCATTTACATACCAAGTATGAACTTTTTGGGACACTAAATAGTAATTTATGCAGAAGTATGTAGTCCCCATTGAAAGAGATCCAGACAGAAATAGAAAAGATTAGTGGCTGAAGCACACATGAGAGAGAGATCAAGAGAGAAGCAAAGAGTGGAGTCAGGTGAACCTAGTTTCCCCTGAAACACATGTGAAAGCTCAAATTATCCAGGCTCTTTTCGCATATTCATTATCTTTCTTATTAAAGCTTCAAATGATCTTCTCATTCTAAACAGAAAAGAAATATTACAAAATGTCAGTATTCTTGCATTTGGGAAATGGACTATGTCAACCTGCTACCAGTCTGGACGACAGAAGTACTAACAAGTATTTCATAAAGAAGAGGTTAAGCAATAGGCAAAAATAGTGTAATGAGAGTAACTGTCAAGAAAAGCATATAGCACTTGGGTTACTGAGGCAAATAAATCTCCTTGTAATTAAGCTGTGCAGGCTGGGCAGAGGAGTGGGGGGGTAAAACTGAGGAGAACAGGACTTTATTGATGGAGAATGGGTAAAAAGCAGTTATTCTTCATAACACTTTTGTTTTAAGAGTCCACACCTCTGGCTAGATAGAAGCATTCCACCTTACTTCCTTCAGATGAAATATTTTTTTACCATAATCTCAGAAGAAAACAAGGTTTAAATTGAAAGGAGAGAGAAGTAAATATTTTACATTCTGTAGCATTCCATAGAGATAGAAATGCATCATGGCTGGGTTTTTCTCAGATTATGTGTTATTTTCTAGTGCTGCTATATGTTTTACAAGACACAGTATTGATTTAATGCAGTAGTTGGTTTTCTTGTTGTGCCTTCCAGGCACTATTCATTAAAAAACCCCCAAAACACACACACACACACACACACACAAATAAAACAAAACACCACACAAAAAAAAAACAAAACACAACCCACAACAAAACCCTCACACTTAGCAAAAAATGCTATACTGTACTGCCCTATTTGGAGCACTAGAGACTGTGAGGTTTTTTATGTCACTAATACAAGTGAAGTGCAACCTGCAACAAATAATACTCAAAAATCTGCAAAATGCCCTTCTCAAATCTGTTCAGTGTATAGTTATTCTGGTAGTTGTTTGCAATTTACTAATAAGTAACCTGAAATGAAAAATTACTGATATTTGTGGAATTTATGCTTCTCTGGATAGTTATCATGAAGAGGTCTGTTTTTCTGTTCATTCCTAATGGTTTGAGGATCATGTTCTTCATGATTATGCCTACCCTGATATGGATCTTCTGAAGTCCAATTTCATTTTTCTTCATCTATGAGGCAATGGTGCTGCCTGCAAGTAGGTTGTTTTGTGACCTCCTGAACTAAGATCTCCTTCACAACCTTCTCCAATAGCTCAAAGTTTAAAGGAGCAAAAGTAAATATATTTTTCTTACTCTTAAACTGCATTTATTTTATGTTGTCTGATATCCTGTCTGCAGCACTGCTAGTCTTCTAGCTCCCAGAGCTCATGAACCTATTTACTTTCCATCCACTGCTAGCAGCAGAAGGCTTTGTTCCTGTCTATCAGAGTGGGAAAAAATGTTTACAGCTTTCTGGGCCTTATCATAGCCATTGCAAGTAGACAAGAAATATAAGAGAGGTTTTATAAAACAGGCTCTGAAGATCTAGGTCTGAAGGTGGGAAAAGGTGATTTCTGATTTTAACTTTCAGGATCAAACACTTGGACAAGACTTTGCCAGGACCTGTTGAGGCAACTGAGAGATGTTGAAGTCTCATCTCTGTGCCTGGCACTCTCTCACCTTTGTGCCCATCAAGACCAGGCAGCCGGGAACAGGGAGCTAGAAAGTATGCTAAGGCACATGGAGAATAAGGAGGTGATTGGTGACCATCAACATAGCATCACTAATTGCAAATCATGCCTGACAATCTGGGTGGCCTTCTCTGACAGGGTTACAGTGTTGCTGGATGAGGGAAGAGCAACTGATGTCATCTACGTGGACTTGTGAAAAGCATTTGACACTGTCCCATGTGACATCCTTGCCTCTTAATTGGACTTGACGGATGGACCATTTGGTAGCTAAGGAAGTGACTGTATCATGCTCAAGCTGTTGTGTCCTTGATGTCCAAGCAGGGATTGGCGACGAGAGCCCTTCCACAAAGGTTGGTACTGGACCAGAGCTGTTTGACATCTTTGTTGGAGACATGGACAGTGGAATTGAGTGCACTCTCATCAAGTTTGTTGATGACAACAAGCTGTGTGATGTGGCTGACACACTGGAGGGCAGGGATGTCATCCAAAAGGACCTCAACAGGCTTGAGAGGTAGGCTCATGAAAACCACGTTATTCAACAGGGTCAAGTACAAAGTCCAGAATATGGGTTGGGGAGATACCAAGAACAAATACATGCTGTGAAGACAAAGGATTGAAAACACACCAGAGGAGCAATATTTGGCAGGTGTTGTCAGTTGAAAAGCAAAACATGAATAGGCATTGTGCACCTGCAGCCCAGAAAGCCAGACATACCCTGGGCTGTATCAAAAGAAACATGGCCAGCAGCTCAAGGGAGGTGATTCTTCACCTCTACTATGATCTTGTGAGACCCCACCTGGAGTCCAGTTCTGGGACACCCAGTATAAGGAGGACATGGAGCTGTTGGAGCAAGTCCAGAGGAGGGCCACAAAGATGACATGAGGGCTGGAACAGCTCTTGTATGAATACAGATTGAGTGAGTTGGGATTGTTGGAGAAAAGGCGGCTCTGGGGAGCCTTAGAGCAGCTTTCCAGTACCTGAAGGGGGCCTACAGAAAAACTGGAGAGGGACCTTTTACAAGAGTATATAGTTATAGGACAAGGGATAATGGTTTAAGTTGAGAGAGGGTAGATTTAGACTAGGTATTAGGAAGAAATTCTTTAGTGTAAGGGTGATGAGATGTTGGAACAGGCTGCCCAGAAAAATGATGGATGGCCCCTTGCTGGAAGTTTTCAAGGCCAGGCTGGATGGGGCTTGGAGAAACCTGGTCTAGTGGCAGGTGTCCCTGCCCATGGAGGACATGGAACTGGATGATCTTTAGGGTCCTTTTCAACCAAACCAAAGTAAATATACACTTCTTCTTTTAAAGGAGACTATCTTGTTCCTTTCCTGGTTTGAGATGCTTGGCATAGAAATGGCAAAAGAAATTGGGATGGGAAATTCTCTAGCTGTGATTAGGAGATGAGCTTTAACTACTGCTCCCAAATTTAAAGACTGGTTTGGGGAATTTCTCAGGGTTGTTTTTGGGGTTTTTTTGAGGTTTTTGTTTGTTTGTTTGATTGATTGATTTGTTTGTTTGTTTGTGGGTTTGGTTTTTTTAATTTGTTTTGGGGTTTTTTTTGTTGTTTATTTTGCTTTGTTGGCTTTTTTGTTACTGTTGTTTGGTTGAAGTTTTTTAGGCTAGAAAAGGAATAAGTTTTTTTGCAGAGAGGAACACAGAAAGAAAAAAGACAAAATCTGAGGTTAAGTTCTTTATTAAGGAGAAGCAACATGATGCCAAGCATGTGACATGCCCATTGTAACCTCTTGGGCAGTTTGCAATGCATTAGTTTTACTGTGTTTAGTCTTAGAAATTCAATGAAGATACTAGAATGAACTTCTGAAGTAGCCAGGGAAACCCGGGAGCAGTCTTTCCTGAGGAAAAGGGGGTAACTAAGGAGACGTTCTGAAGACTGTGGGCAATCTTTGTGAGCTTCATCTGTCACAAATGTTGCATGTCTGATATCATTTTCTGTCACTTTTTATTTCATTTGTTTACAAACTGGATTTTTTTTTCCTCTCAAAAATATGTCCAGGGAATATCCTTCCAAGTGCTCTATCAAACAGTTGACCTTGAGAACAGAATAACTTGGAAATGAATAGGGAACAAGCTAAGACAATAAAAGGATTTAAAATATATTCTTTTTTCTCATCTTTTCTTACTCATACGAGCCATGATGTCAATATTATGATTGAGCAACAGAAGTGGCCTGTTTCTACATTTGGAAAAACAGAATGCAACAGAATGATCAATGCAACGAGTTTGTAAGGTTTTTCTAGTGAAAAAAGAACTGTGTACCTAATAATAACAATAATAAATAAAAAAAAAAATAATAAAAAAAGTGTGTACCTCTTAATCTTTATTCTCTTTGCAAAACAGAGACAGGAAGGTACCTTCAGGACTTCTGTACTTCTATGCTTCTGCAGAGTACATCATCACAGGGACAGGAGCAGTTTATAACTAAGGCATTGGCATTACTGTAATGCATACAAATAGTAACCCTTACCTCCATGGTTTAAAGATCACACCTTCATGAAGCGCTTACAAAAATCTATTTCATCCAACATATGTTGGAAAATCTTCTTGCCATCTTTCCCCATTAGCGAAATCACATCAGCGGTCACATGCTCTACAACCTTAATGAATGCTCCTGCCTTTCATGTGGTAGTTTCATACCTTCTCGTTTTATTTGGCATTTCAAGTGGCTTGGGCTAGACCAACCCCAAGCCCACCAAGTCCTTTGGCATGACTGCCACTAACATGCTTTCCCTACAGCAACATAAGGGCAACATCAGCACTTCCCTCTCCTGTGACTACTGGCTCAATGGGTTAATCTAGTAGCTAGGCAACAGGAATCAGAGGAACTTGGGACCAGGGAAGGAAGTTTTCGGCAAGGAAGGCTGCCTGGCTGCATGAGGGAAGTCTGCAGATTTCCTTACAGAACAGACTCCCTGCCTGATAGCAGTGTAGTAAATCTTGATTGCAAGTGCTACTTGAACGTGGTCAATGCTTGCTGAGGGTAGTAAACGCACATCTAAAATTAACTCGGCAGTCTTCCCCAAGTGTCCCACATTCTCATTCTACTGGACTCATTTTGACAGTCCCTGCTCAGTGTTAACTAATTTTATGCAAAGCAATAAACTTGAAATAACATATTCCATTGCACAATATTGCTAATCTATGTAGATTTCAACAGACAATTCTTTTGGAGTTGTAACGGTAATCCAAGCCAATGAAACTTTTGCCCTGCAAAAAATTAGACATTTTTTGTTTCAGAAGATGAAGACAGTTTCAAAAATAATAGCTTTTCTTTTTTTCTGTACACTTTCTATATTAGCCATAAAGAAGTATGCAGAAGCTGGTCTAAATTTGCTCTGTTTATATGCAGCATGTATAGATTTATGTGTGCTTTGTGTATTTCTTAATTTAAATTTCTCTCTTTTCCCCTCACTAACTCCTTTTATCATAGTGTGTCCTAAGTGAAAGACAAACTCAATTAATCATCAACCAGATTGTATTTCTGTGGCATCTGTCTCCTTGATATCTGAGCATTATTTAAGTTTGTGTTGAATTTTGTGTTCAAATTAGCCATTGCCTGCTAGAAAGAGGCATGAGGCGATTTCAAGAGCAATTTACAAGGAGTTTTTTTCCTCCTCTGTATGAGAGCAGCAATTCCTCTGATTCACAGGTTGACAGGAGCACATCACTCTGATGCTCAGATCAGTGCATGAGCTGCCCATCGAATAGCAGATCAAGTTTAAAGTCCTAAGGGCAAATTCTGCTGTCAGTTACACAGGTGAACATGTAGCTATAAGAGCAGAATTTGGCCCCTAGTCTTGATCTTCAAGTCTCTCAGTGGGAAACTTGATTACTGTGTTTAGGAAAAAGTGTAAGAACGCTTTGTAAAGCGCTTGATATACACATACCGTGAGACACAAGTTTCTTTTTCTACTTACCTTTTGATAGTGTTTAGGAAGTTCTTGAATTACAGCAGTGTTTAGGCTGCATGTTGAACTATCATTTAAGGATGAATCATTTTCCTTGAGCCCTAATGTACAGGACAGTAAATGTAACATTGCTAAAAGCTTTATTGTCATGCTTTCATGAAAGCATTAGTTGAGAAAACTGAAGACGTGGATAAAAATGCAGCCTTTAGGATAATGTGTAGTTAACCTATGCACAGACCCTCCTTCCTTCTCCTTTCATCAGACTTCTCAAACAATGTCTTGTGTTTCTTCAGAATTTGAAGCAGTCTGAATTTCAGGATCCCTTCATGCCTCATGTAGGCACATCTGACAGAAGCTGGACAGTTCCACAAATCCACAACGTGGCTACTGTAATTTAAAATTTCCCTAAATGCCTCATTGTCTGGGTTTCAGTTTAGACACACCTAATTTCTTGAATGGTCATTAGTACTTCCTCCCAGAATGCAACCTCATCCATAAGAGCAGCTCTCTGACCTACAAAATGAGACAGAAGACAACCCACAAGGAGGGCAGGAGAACATAATCAGTCTGCCACAATTTCAGTGCTTCTCTGCTGCAGTGCTTTTTCTTGTTGGTTTTGTTTGTTTGTTTGTTTGTTTTTCCCCTGACAGTATGAAAGACAGGCTTTTCATCGTCTTTTTCTCAGGGGCCTCATGAAAATAAGCCAACAGTATCTGGATTCACTGTATCCCACAGCACTTGTGAGGAAGTGGGAGCTCTCATGTTTTGCAGCAACAGTTTTCTCACTGCATGTAGACTGACACTGGATCCATGCTCTTCCGCAGAAGATCCCTAAACTCCACTCACCCCTTTGTTTCCTTGCCCCATCTCCTCACAGCTCTGGTCAAAAGCTACATCAAAGCAATGGCCACCAGATGGCAGCATGCCATATCGAAAATCAGTCACTTCAATCAATATTTAGGCATCTACTTTGTTTATTTATTTGTTTGTTTATTTATTATTAATTTTTAACACTGACTCACCATTAAATCTAATAAAAAACACACCACCTCAGAAATTCAGGCAACCCAATTCAGGCACATCAGCTGCTGCCGGTCTCCAGAGGAGACAGGGAGTGGGAGGATGATGTCCAACCAGCACTTCCCAGCCTGATTTTGGGATGGTGGAGAAAATGAAATATGCACTGGAATAACTATCACTCCTCAAAGCCCCCAAAGGGTGTGCTTGGACATATCAGCTACAAGGACTGGGTGAGGGCCTGCAGGGTGTAAGATTTTGGTGGACCAGAAGTGCCACCATGGTCTTCCTCTCAGGGGTCTTTTTGACCACTTGGTCAGCTGAGCAGCCAGAGGACTCAGGAACACCTCACCATGACTGCTGGTGGCCTGGAAAAGCTGTGTCTGGTCACCAGGATGCTGCTGACAGAGAACTGTGGGAAGGAAAAATCCATACTCCTTCTACTGCAGACAGGAGCCAGGCAGAGCTGGAAGAGAGTTTCAAAACAGACTAGAGAAGACGAGGAGAAGGAGGAATTCTGCATTCAGACTCATGCATCTGTGTGAATGTGCAAGACAGGGAAGCTCATCTGCCATTGAAATCTGCCATTAGCAAGTTAAGAAAGAGACCACAACCATTGCGTAGGCTTTAACATGGCAATTTTGTTTACAATACCACCAAATCATAGATATGAAAAGCCATGAAAGTGGTCATTTTTGTAATGAACATTGATTCATAGTTGCATAACTAATCATGACAACTTTATTAATTGCTTATTACCAAGGGTTTTCTCTTTTATTAGAGAACAAGTGACTTCCTTCCCTTGTAGTGGTGTATATTTCTCTGTGTGATAGAGATTAATGCATAAAGCTTTGCAGGAAACTGCCTCATTGATTTTGTTGCCTTTGTATTTGTCTTCCTTAGGTGACTTCCAGTAACACAAATAGAGGGGACACAATGAATTTCTCCGGCACACCAAATACTACGCTTATGGTAACTCAAGTTTTAGGCTCTATTTGGAAATCCCATAAGCAGTAGATCCACTTTTCTCTGCTGTATTTTTCCTTCAGTTTTATAGGCTTAGTAGAAAATGGTTTGTTAATTCAGATCGAACAATATGCCTTAGTAAGTTGTTTTGACCCGTGGTGGTTTTGCATACTGAATAATAACCATAATGTTCTCATGAACACCTCTGATAGATTTCTGTAAAACAGAGTTCTGTACGTACATATGTAACTGAATTTATTTTTGCACCAGACTTTGTGTTCTTTGCTTTTGTAGATGTCTCTCTGTGTACGCATGTATTTTACCAGCATTTTAGACATACCCTGGAGAACTGAAAATTTCTGTTGTTAGTGTTTAACCTTATGACTCTGCTGTGTGTTGAATGAACAATTATTATAGGACCATTTCACCCTGCACATTAGTAGCATATATTGCATTCACTGAACCTGAGAAGAAACTCGACTTTAGATCTGAAAATCTTCTGTAAGAAAAAGTCTTATATCAGTACTTTTGAAAGCCTATAGCTTGGGGATAGTGTACATGAAAGAATGCAAGAAAGCTGATGGGGTACTTTTAAAAAATGTCCTGACAGAGTCAAGGTGATGGCCATTTTTAGCTGCCCTGCTATCCATCACCTCTTTCAGCCAGGCATACTCCATCATATGCAACAGCCTCATGAATTTATGCATCAAGCTGTGCAGCCAGTCGTGCCGAGGGCTCTGGTGACAAGTGAAATTGCTGTGCGCCTCATTTAGCTGTTTATTGCGCCTGAGTACGTGTTGCAGCTGTCATCTTGCGATGGGATGATAGTGCTCGTTAATAGACAAGACAGGCAAATAATGATGGAGACTATAGCAAGAGATGCTCATCTGCCAATAGGCTCTCAGCAATATCACAAACATTCACAAAGTTTTCAATCAAAAACAACGCTGCAAGAAAATACTGAGGCTAGCATCTATTTTTTTATGTGACTAGCAGTACAGATTAAACTTCTGAGAAACTGCAGCCTAGTCTACCATGTAACTTAACTTCTTGACATTTTACCTTTTTCATTTTTTTTCTGCCTCTTTAATGGCTTTTGAAAGGAATGATTAGTACGTGGCAAAATAACCCAGAGTGTTATTTCCGCTTTTGTGGTCCTTCAGCTACAACTCTGCCTGCTGTAACTAGAGTTGTTCCTCTTTGCTTGTAAGGTGTGACTGTAGTGCACCAGGAACTTGCAAGAATCAATTCAAGGTTCTGGCTAAAGTTTAGCTTAATAAATTGCAGTTGCCTAGTTATGCTATTGTCCATAACCCTGCATGTCTTCCTCACATGGAAAAAAACCCAACTCCTCTATCTAAGTGTCATGCAGAATAATTTCTATAGAAAAAACAAACAAACAAAAAAACCCAACAAACACCTGTAAAACCTTCTTTTCAGGACTCTGTCAGTAAAGATGCTGCAAGATTCTGCCTTTCTCCTCTACATTAAAATTTGTGATGTGTTGCACTTTACAACATTTTTCTTTCCTCTGGTCTGAGCTTTATAGACTGTAATAAAATTTTTCTAACTTATTTACAAGAAAATCTATTCTGTTTCACAATCAAATCCTTCTACTAGAATGGGAGGTAAATGGTTAATGCATCTGATATAATTAAAGGAAGTATTTCTGTGTCAGATCAAGAAACTTTATGTAAATCCTTCTGGAATTTTCTGAAGGAAATACTTTAAAACATTGTCTATGCATACTTTGCTAGACTTATAACTCATTGTTATTCAAAATTAACACTTAAAATAACGTTCAATAATACACAGCTCCCTCACACTTACTCATGAATGCACGAAAAACCACAGAAGGTTTGAGTGCAATAAAATATATTTTGTATAATAGTCTGTAACAGTACTAAGCAGTTGCGTAGAAATGCAATACTCAAAAAAAAGAAATTTGAAGGGAATCTGCAGTAGCTATTCATGTCATAAGTGTTTTCCACATGTAACTGACATGCTTTCCCTGATTATTATTGCAAAATAAAATTTTTAAAAAGGAAAAAACCTGGAAAAGCAACCACAGTTTGTAATGTAATTTATGTGTCCATTCAGTTGCTATCACTGTAATACTGAGTAGGCAAAATGAATCTATGGAAGGTTTATGACACTTTAAAACCATGTGTGTCACAGGATGATCTAAAACTGCTTTGCAAAAGGACAAACAGTATCTTCATTTTACAGATAAAGTTACCAAGGAAAGAGAAATTTTCTGTTCTGAATCAATATTAAATAAAATATATGTGCTGAATGACTTGCTCTTGCAAAAGTCTGAATATGATGAGCAATCTATCATGCACGGACTATAACCTGAGACCAGAAAGCCTAGGATAGGTTTCTTCTAAGCAAGCATTAGCGACCTGACATCTCCAAACAGCTGCACAAACTATGTGACTTTCCTGAAGTCTCTCTGTAGGACTAAATAAAAAAGACCAAAGGGAAGGGCCTGTCCTCCTCTGGTGGGAGTGTAAATGAAAAGTCCATCTTGCAACCTCTGTTGATCTCCTCTGACTCCAGACAAGTGCTTTAACTTTAGAGAAAACTGGGGGTTTTGTTTTGATTTGGTTATTTTTAACTACAGTGAAATCAGAAAACCCCACCTATACAGTCTAGCCAGTATATGTCCAGTAAAATTTTACTTGTGAAAATCTGAGTAATCAAGGGAGTGATCTGGTAGACATCAGACAAAAAGTTTGTGTAAGACATGGCTATTTCCCACCGGTGCTTTCATTTCTCTGAATAAACTCCAGATCACCTTTCAGAGGCTGGTCCCTTGCTGTGAAATGAATGAGTCATTTCATTTTCTTCCTTCATGAGGGAACATTAAAATAAATATCAAAAAAACTGGAACACTGACTGCACACTAACCAATAAGGGTTTTTTTGTACGAAACTAAGTTCTCACAAAGGACAAACTGGCATGTAATCACATAGGTTTCATGCCTGTGTGTATGTGGGCAGAGGTGAGGTTGACCAAGCACTCTTAATGTGGGGAATCTCTTGTAATTTGAATGCTTCACTTCATGACTTTATTCTTACACAGCTGTAAATAAATATACATTAAAATACACATATCAGTAAATATAAATGTGTGTATTTAACATGTGATTTCTGTGTCTACTTGTTATGATAGGAGACTGACTTTGTCGCAGCATTCAAATGAGGTAGTCAACAAAGACATAGATTTTGTAACCAAATGAGAACATGTTTTTGTGACATGTCTTTCCTGTCTGCAAAATGTATTTTTCCCTGGTTAAAGAGGTGTCAGCACTTTCTCAAAAAAGATATTTTTGTTGAAATAGTGTTTGAATGTTTTTCCAAAGCAAAAATGTAAGGGAAAATTCTGGTTTAAAGAAAAATCAACCATTACCCAAACAGAAAATGTATCATGCAACTTTTCTCTCTTTTTGCCTGTGCTTTCTCTTTCCCTGTTTCCTTTTTGCATTCATCTTTATCTAGTTACAAGCCAGACTGAAGATATGAAAAGGAGACAAACACAAGGAACTGGATAGAAGGAAAGTAAAAAAACAAACAAAAAAAACCAACAAAAAAGGTAACTATTTTTTTTCCTATTTTCCTATTTTTTGTAAATCCCTCATTACATGCATAATATTAGCTCTGTTTGAGAATCTCAAATCTTTTGCATTTTTCATGTGTTCCTTACATGCACTTGGGTCAATGCTGATGAGAGCTGATGACAAGCATATAGTTCCATGTATGTAGTCTAATATCCTAAGCAGGTAACTACATTCATTCTCTCTGCTGTTCATTTTTAGCATTTTTATGTTGATATTCATTCCAATTAATTCTGTAAATTATACTAATAAAAGCAAGAGAATAGTCAATTCCAGTGAAGCATATATCATTACAAACAATAATTATATATAAAAGCAGCATATGTGCACACACATACACATATAGTAGTCTGTTCTGATTTATGAGATGACATTGCAGTACTATATGGCAAATCCACGTATAGTTTGTTTGTCTCTTCCAATTTGAGCTGAAATTATTGTGAAGCCAAATATAGTCTACCCACCACAGTGGTACCACATTAAAAATAATCTTTCATTTGTTTTTGTCATTTACAGAGCTAATGGTCAGCAAATTTGTACATCCTGCCTTTTTTTTTTTTTTTTTTTTTTTCCTAATGAAATGGAAAAGGGCTGTGTGCTACATAAAAAAGAAGTTTTATTAATGTTTCATAAAATGGTTGCTACAATCAAAGGAACTGCTATGAAAATTAAATTACTGGGCTGACTCTGAAAATCAGCATAATATGCTCTGTTTAATTCAGTCATGCTAAGATGTTAGATTCTCCTTCATTCTCTAGCTTTCTCTCTCCTTCACCTGGGGGCATCTGCTGATGAGTCTCTTCTAGAGGTTGTTTAATGACTATTTTACAGCAACTGTCAGCTTTCTAAAGCCCAGTGGCACTGGGCGTCACTGTATTACCAGCCTTTTTGCACAGTTTGCCTGACTGTAAATCTGAGCTTTGAAAGTACAAGAAAAGCTCTTATTTGATTTAATGACTGGCTGACGAGGATCGATTAATCTTTCTATGCTTAGATGTTTTACTCATAAAGGTCATCTTCTGTTTGTTTACTCTTTGCGTCTTCTTCTCATGGCCGGCAAAAACGAGGTGAGAAACTTGAAGTATCACAAAACTGGAGCTGAGTGGCTTGGATGATAATGCTGTTCATGGGCAGGGTTGTTATTGCATGTAATTGATATCACAGGAAATCCCGTAGGCAGCATACAGAATCAGGGCCCCATTGTTCTAATCACTGTAAGAATTCCCAGGGATATACCGTGTGATCTCTGGGATTTGGATGATCTAATTTTTGAGAAGGTGTAAAGTGTGTGCTGTAATAATACAAAAGAGAATGAGAACACCCAGTGAGATGAACACTTAGAGAGTTCCTACATTGTTTTTAAGATAATATGAAACAGATAAAATTTCAGATAGATTCTCCTTTAACCACCTAGGATGATTAACCACAGAATAATAGACCATGAATATGCCATAAGTAATAATTCCAGAAGCACTGAATTTCTATTTTCCAGAGTGACTGAGGTACTTAGGAGCATAAATTTAATCTACGTGCACAGAGAGTCCAGTACATTTTCCAGAAGTTGTATGTGGAATGTAGAAAAGCAGAAAAAAGTTTTAAAATCAGTTAATCTCTTTGTCTTGTTTAAAAGAAGGGAGACTTAAGCACTTTAAGGGTACAATTTTTCAGAAGCCTATAAATACAATAACCTGGCATCCACAAAGCCGAAGAGTGAAAGTCTATATATATATGGTTCTCCACCTAGGGAATCAAGGATTACTAGGACAAACCAGGAAGTCTTCATACAAGAATCTCTCTTCATTTAAACAGTGCTATTTCTTCCATGCCACTAATTTAATTTCTTCCATGTAACATGCTTGGTGATACTGTCTTTTCTTTTGTTTTTGAAATGGTGCAAGGTCCTTTCTGGCATTTCAGTGCGTTCTATGACCATCACACAAAAAAGCTATTTCCTCCTTAATTTTATATCTTATCAACTTTTGTGTATAGATTGTAAACCCTTCTGTCTCATTTACAGTATGAAACTTTCTCTTGACAAAGTAAACTCAGATTGTTGGTGATATATACTGCGCAAGCGTGAAAAAGTAGAGTTGGATGATCTTTGTATAGCAATGGAATATTCATGGAGCTAGTAACAGAGGTGAATTACATTTTACCCCCTTCATACTTAGAAAGTCTTCTTTAGTCATATTATTTAGAACAGTAAGTGAACATCACAGGTTACCTTAATGCTAGCACTGGAAAACCCTCAAAGCAGGACTCTTCCCTTGTTGTCAGTGTTTAGCTCTGTCATTGTGTCAGTTAGATGTAATATAATGCAACAAAAACACACTTCTTTGAAGTGACATATTTCTTTAGATTACATGTTTTATGAAGGTTTGCTTCATTCCACAATTCACAATTTTTTTTGCAATTTGGTGTAGAAAGAAAATTGAGTGTTGAGAAGAAGATAGACTGCAGACTATTTCTTGATTCATCATTTTCTAATACCACAAATCTTTCTCCTACCTTAGCCTTCCCTCCTCTTTACCTTTGCACCAGCAATGGGAAAAGACTAAAGACAGAAAAAGAAGAGGGTAGTTCTAGGGGGTGAAAGGAAATACATTTACATAGAGTGTAACTAGAAAATTACTTCTCCAACTTGTTGAAAATCTCACAGCTTCAACATTTTGTTTCTGCTTTAGTGTACAAAGAGAATCTGTGAGTTTCGATCTCAATCAAAGGTCTCATCATCTGGGTACAACCATGATCTGGGAACCTGTAGTTTCTGCTCAGTGCTAAGACTGAGCAAGAGCTGGGATGTGATCCTGGGTCTTCAATGCGCATCTATCCATCATTACTCTCTGTTCCCCCCCATCTATGGCAAAGGGAATATGCAGCAGAAGGAAGTGAGAGATTTTCTACCTCATACTTCTGACAACAGTCATTACGTTTTTGCTGTTCTGCAGTAAGAAGTCTTGTCTGTCTTTGTCTATTTGTTTTTAATCAGAAGCTTCACTCTTGTATCCAGAGCCCTTCCCAGTCAAAGTTTTGTTGAACTCAGTAAGTTCCAATACAGATTTAGTCCAATGTATCATGCTTTTTCAGTTGATAAATCCTCATCAGTAAAATTCTGCTCAACTTAAGCATCCTTGAGTCTCTCATTTGTGCTGAGATGATTCTGCAACAGAAGAGAAAAATCACTGAACTAATTTAAGATTTGAAACATTAATTTTTAAGCAGACTCTTGCCCTATAATTTTAAAAGGCAGTATTAGTTATGGGTGGTTAATTTTCGTAAAAGTAGGGAAAGATTTTAGAACACTTCAGTTTTCAAAGAAATCCATGGACCTTCTCCCTGACCAGAGATTTCTAATTTCTATCCAGTTTATATTGGTGTTCAACAAGTTTCTTCCTAAGCTAAAATTTTTCTCATTATATATTTTCCTGTCTCTTTCAAATTCTTTTTTTCGCAGGCTTCTACAAAAAGTAAAGAATTTTTTTCCTTCTCTTCACTGTACCTCTCAAATTTTTATCAGTTTTATCTTCTCTTTCTTTCAGTGTTGCTTTTTCAATGAACATTTCGTAAGATCAGTGAATGTTTTGCTAATACCTGTCTTTTGCTTTCTTATGGGGAGAGAAATCAAGCATCACTAAATTAAATTTTCTATTGACTTCTGCCTTGCAACTGTTGGATGGTCAGGTCAGTTAATCAGTCAGTAAAATCTGAAAAAAAATGGAGCAAAAGAGTTTCAAGGAATGCGAGGAAAAATAATGCACTTTATGTTAAGCTGTGAGCTTAATGATGAAAACCTACTGAGTATGTGCTCAGTGCAGGTTCATATTCAGAAGCCTGTTCTGCCTGTCTGCAAGACCACAGATGTTTGGAGTGTTTTTCATAATGTCAGGCACTAAAAAGTTTAATAATAGTGCACCACTTGGTTACCCCAGAATTTCTCTAAACTGTCACATGCAAATTGTGGGGAAGTACGAGGCAAGTCTGAGTGGAGCCAAAGAGCATATATTGCTACATAATGCACAAGCCTAAATAGGAGGTTTGACACATGCCTATCTTACTATTTTGCCTTGCTTTGAGCCACATTCTGCCATATATCATATGCTAACTAGCACATCTAATCTCATGTGCTTCATATTAATAATGGTCACATGGAATGGCTAATTTAACAAGATGAAAAATGCCTGTGGACTTTCCAAATAACCCTGTGTTTTATGCATCAAGTTCATTCTTTCATGAAGGATAAACTCCATTTTGGTCACTGAAACCATGGTGTAGAAAAGTTTTAATAGCTCCTGTGTTCTTCCTGCAATTCAAAGTTTTGAGGAATCACATTTTGACAAGTTCATGGTTCCATTTAATTTTGCAACTGTATTTTCACACCACAGGAAAAGTAATATGAAGTGGATCTGTAAACCTCTGACCAATGTTTGGGCTTGATAATTCGTTAAATTTTCATCAGTAACAGACCAGAAACTTGACTTAAATATGCAGATTCTTTCAGGGTCTTGCTTCCCTTTTACTCTTCTGGTGGTCTTCCCTTTTAAAGACTGGCTTCACTACCCAATACAATTCTGGAATTCTACCCTTCTGTTTGTACATGTACATGTTATGATTTCTCTTGCAAATACGATTTCAACTTTTGATCCCTATGATTTTGCAGACTTATGTTGGAGATACTGGAGCTATGCAGATTCCGTTTTTCTTATAACCATTTTGGCAGGCACGTGTCAGTTTGATCGATAATGATGTCTGGATTAGGCAGTCCCAGTGGCAAAAATGGACTCTTCTTAGGCTTATTGCCAGATTTTGAAAGCCGTTATAATGACATTCTGCCATGCAAGCAAGATCTGAATGCTGATTGAACCCCTTTTAAAAAAAAAAATGCAGACTAATAGGCGCTATTGCGTGAATAATAATTAGCACAATTAAGTGGCTGGCACTGTGCCTGTGAAATTTCCAGAGCACACAATTAAAGAGCTCTACAGAGTTTTGTTGAGTATTGTCAAGTATAAAATAGTGGAAAGAGGGAATTACCAAGAATGATGCAATCTTGAAGATCATCTATAGCAGAGGAAAAATTGTTAAGGAAGAAAGTCTCAACAGAACATATTTTAAGGCTAGACAATAACTACACATCTTGGAAGGAAGTGTCCTGTGAATCCTCTGATGTGTAGGTCTTTTTATAGGAAGATGAAAACTTGCAGATGCAAATTTTGCAGTCCTAAAAGGTTTCCCTCACATTATAAGTGGGGTTTTTTTATTGCTTTTTTCTTTTTTTTTCTTTTTTTTTTTTTTTTTAACCTTCCTAAGTTTTTTTGCAGAGAGTGAAGGGGTTAGACTAGGACACTGTGAAAAGAAATAATAATCTTTGGTTTTTCCTGAGGTTTCTGGGATGAAGGAGTGATGCACTTTCTAAGTCACTTTTTCACTTCAATAGACAGGAGTGAGTTAGGCTTGAGTACATTTTCAATCTATCTAAAAATACAAATGGGCTCTCTTGTTCCAGAGATATGTACATGATTACCTGTCAAATAAAGATTATTTTCTTACGAAGTCCTCTAGATCAGCCTTATTTGACATATGTATGAAGTATATACAGAAGAGTAATATATTAGCTCAGGCAAAATACTATTAAAACTTTTGTGGGACTTAATAAGGAGTTTGAAGATATGATTGGCAGCATAGAAAATAAAGACTATAAAACAAACCTAACTTCCAAAAAATAATAAAAATTACATGCTACCTCGTAAAAATAAATGTAGACTTTTATAAGGCTTTTAGCTTAGATACACATGATCTGTCTGAACTTCTGCACTAAATATTAGTAATACATGTTATATGGATTAAAAACTGGGAAACTGGTGAGTCTCTAAAGGTAGCTGTCAATGAGGCTTCAGAGATCAGTACTTGCCCTAGCACAATTCAATATTTTCATCAGGGGTTGGGAAGTAAGTACAAAATTGCTGCTGATAAAATTGGCAGGTGACACAAAGATTGGCAAAGTGACACCTAATGATGAAGATGTCAGTCATACCAACTGAACTGAATTGCATAGTAAGCTGGGCCATATTCAAACAAACTACATCTAAGCATCAGGAAGTACAAAGTTTCAGTTCAAGGAGCAAGGTATGTATGTGCAGGTTGAAGGGCCACCTCATTAACAAGGTGACTAAAAAAGATTTATGGTTAAGTGTAGAAAACAACTCATATTGAGCTTGTGGTGGTAAAACACACTAATGGAATCAGCAGTTTCATAAACAAGTAAGTGTTAATGGGAGGTGCAGAATTTCTACTTTTCTATACAGCATTGGTAAAAGTGATACCAGACTACATCAGAAGTTATCATTGCCAGCATTTAAACCTCTAGTGGGGTTACTAGAAAACTGAAATTACAGCTAAGCTCCAGAAAACATCTGAATTTTTGAAATAAATCTTTCCAGGGGTGAACTAGAAGAATTCATCTCTTGAGGTAACCTGTTTACAGAACATTGGTATTTCCACACAGAGAAAATAATGGCTACGACAGGGTTCTGAAACGCACTAAAGGATGAACTTGTTGCTGGTAGCTGGAGCCATATGAACGTTAGGGAAAAACTGGAGACAATTTTTTTTAGTAGCACGGATAGTTAACCAACAGAACAAAATATCAGTGAAAATCATGGTCTCTTTAGCTCTGGTATTTTCCCAATTCAAAAACTTTGTGTCTGTGGGGGAGAAAACATTTAGCCAAGCATGTCATTGGTCTCAGTTCTGAGTTAAAGAGGAAACATTGCAGAAATTATTGGATAACACAAACCAGCTCTCCTATTTTCCCTCATATGCCATGCAGTTTTGACTTTCAGAAACATCTCTTCTTTCCATCTTCCAGATGTTTAAAAAAAAATGAGGAAAAGTGGAAGGGCACAAAGAAATTCCTAAATGTTTGAACTCCAAACCAATACCAATGTGCTAATAATCTGGTTTCTGACTGACCTTTTTTTGTCTTGATAGACATTCAATAACAATTGTATGATAATATTTGAAAAAGACACCCTAAGTAGTAGTATTCTATTCCACAGTGCTTTTGTTAACGTTGAAAAATAAGGCTCTCAAAGTAGATATAACTTGAAAGTGAAAAATGAGGTTTTACTTTTTTTTTTGCTGTCGCTGTTGTCTGTAAATCTGTTATTTAGTTTAATGGAAGATCAGAAGGCGACCATATGGCTTTTCATGAGCTGATTCTGTTTCTGTTTAAAACTTCCAAATTGGCTCGGTCCATGGGAGTAAGTGTCATGCTTCGTTTACATACATAGGAATGATTGATTGAAAATATGCTAAAATAAATACTCTTCACTATCAACTAGGTAGTTTGATTGAATAGATTAGATAAACTCAAAAAGTGTGAATTATTTTTAACTTTTCAAAGAGGTCTAAATGTCCATTGGAACAAATTAAAGACTTCCTTCTAAAAATAGTTGGTTTGCTTACATCAGATGATGACTGATATGGTGGCACCTTAATGGTGGTTAATGTAATTTCTGTAACTACTGTTTTCTCTGCTGCAGAATGATTCTATTTGGAACCAAAGCCAAGCTTATTAAATTAATTTATGGGAACACACCCCTTATAATATATATTTGCAAATTTCCAAAATGCACATTTGTTAATAAATATGAAAAGAGTTGGTGCCCTGTTCTTTACACTTAGCTTTTGAAGGTGTGTCCTCACCTGCAACCAGTTTAGGGAATGGAGGGACTGGAAAAACAAACAAACAAAAAAAGTCATTGGAATGAATAAGAATAATGCAACTGTCAGACAATGACATAGTATTAAATGGCAAATAGTAAGTAATGAAAAAAAAATTTATGTATAATAAGAAAAGAACATCAAAGAGAACGTCTCACAAAGTAAAAAGCAATGAGTCACTTCATGACGAAAGAGATAGTAAAAGTATGAATGCAGTTTATAAAACATTAGAAATCACAACACTAAGATGCAAACAAATCTTGAGTATGCAGCATATTCTTGTAGTGGATAAGAAAATATTCTGAAATTTTTTGACGTATACTCAAGTCATAAACACTTAGTAATCTACTTCAGAAAGCTTTAAATTGAAGAACCATGTAAAACCTCCTTGTGCCCTACCTTCATGATATAACCCGCATGTAGTAGTCTCATAGGAATTTCAGAAGCTCATCAATATTTGTTAATCTGCAAGTTCCTGATGAAAAGTGGTATGTAGTATTTCAGCACACCTGAAGTAGCAGAAGCATTAAGTACCACTTTAAAAATTCAAGATTATAATATTTTCCCTCACACACAGAAAAAAGAAAATATTATGAAAGCTATGGAAAAAAAAAAAAAAAAAAAAAAAGGAAAAGGAAAAAAAAAAAAATAAATAACCTTTTGGATATGCCTGTCATAAACCTGGAATAATTTTAAAAAAACATAGTATATTAACAAAAATTTGCAATCAAAACCACAAAGTTTAGGCATTTGTGTAATGGAAGTAAATCATCATATAAAATCACAAATTAAAATAATTGTTACTATGTCATTAAAGGAAAAAGCAAAATCCAGACCAGAAATGTATGCTTTGTACAGCTTTCTCAAGAGAAAGTAACTTCCTAAGATGGAACAAGAAAGGTCAGAGCAATGTCTCCTCAGCAGGCTCAACGGAAAGATAAAATTGCTCCATGAAAGGAGCAGAAGACTAAGCAGAATGACTCCTGTAAGATTTCAGCTCTAATTTGGCCAAGGGGTAGGGGAAAAAAAAAAAAAAAAAAAAAAAAAAAAAAAAAAAAAAAAAAAAAAAAAAAAAAAAAAAAAAAAAAAAAAAAAAGAAGAAAAAAAAAAAGAAAAAAAAAAGAAAAAAAAAAAAGAAAAAAAAAAAAAAAAAGATGAAATCATTAAGGAAAATGTAAAGATCTGGGTAATCCCATGAGATTTAATCATGGCAAATCAAAAATGGGATGCTAAACATTGTGTCCTTGTTTCATTCCACTTTGCTATAAACAAGAAAATTAGCCATCTAAGGAAGGATCCCTTTTCAATTCTGGAGGAAAAGAGGAGGGCAATTTTTCTTAGATGCCCATCTCAGGTAAGACAAATCCCTCTCTTGGGTCTCTGTTTCACTCTGGACTATAGAGGGAGCTTGAATGATTAGTTTAAGCTTGATGACAGTTAAACCTTGAGACAGCTAAAACCAGGTGGGATGAACCCTACACATTGCTTACAGCCCATCACCTCCAGCTGCACAGAGGGAAGAGGAGTATCTGCCTACAGTTATTACAGTGGAGTCCAGGGCCTGAAAGGCTTACCTGGTGGTAGAAATGAGAAGCATTATAAAGGTTGATGTACTGGACACGGAAGATGGAATAACACCGTCAAGTGTTGCACTCGGTTTCCATTTTTTAAATGAATGAATTTTATTTTTTTCCCATTTTTCATCAAGTAATAGCCAAAAATACCAGCAAAGGTAGGAAGCAGCTCTCCTGATTCATTTTCACTACTTGCCTTTGCTATATGTGACTGTCAGAAAGACATGAGAAGCCCCCCCTACCCTATAGTAACATTTCCAGATATGCCTAGGGGTATTCTTCACTTTTGAGCAGGGTTTGGCAATAATAAAGCATTACTCATTTCCCTGCTTGCTTTCTCTGAGCCACAAGAGCAAACATATAGTCAGTGATAGCTCTGCTCAAATGTTACTGTATTAAATAAGTCGGCATGGCTTGCATATGTTATCCCATCATGGAAAAGGGGAATAATATTCTTGAGCATTGTGAGGATGTAAATCAAATGCATAATTTGTTTTAATTGCTTAAAACAATTGCTAATAAATTAATAAATTTTGTTTATGATGTTCTCACACTCTTTAAATATAGAAGGTTCTTTAACTTGTCACAATTTTATTCACGTCAATATAGTTATATATTTCTCACAAACATATATACATAGTATATATTTGTAAACACACATGTATATACATGTAATATTCTCTCTTCAAACATTTTATTTTTACCATATAATTAACAAAATTTTACAGAGAAGACATTTGTTACCTTAAACCAGTGTCTCCCATGAGAAAACATAATTAAAAAATCATCGCCATATAACGCTGTGAACATAGAGATTCCTTCTGATTTGTAAAATTGGGAAAAAATTTCTCCTTGAGAGAAAAGGCAAGCTGATTAAGTCAAAGAGGTGTTATAAACCCCAAGGGAAAACAACGTGCTTTATTTTTGAAGTATTCCCAGCAGAAGTCTGGGAAATCTTACATGTCCTCTCACCACGATCCATCATTATAACTTAGCTGTTTGCAAATCCTCAGCAGGTCATCATATTTTACACTTGCTAACCATGTAAACACAACTGGGGACTCCTAATTACTGTAGATAATCTCAAAAACTTTTCTACTTCCATAAAGCATACAGAAAAGGCTTTACAGGGAATAGACTGCTACCCATGTCGTGTTTTGCTCATGTATATTTGTATAGCTGTCACTTTTCTGGATCTCTGACTGCAGATGTAAAGCATCTTTTTCATATACATATAATAGGTCATAACAACCTTGGAGATTCTTGGTTCTTGTTCTGCATACAGCAGGTGGGTTTGCTGTGCTTTTGGTAAATTGTTTAATCAAAGTGCTTCATACTGAAGGGTCCATGAATAAATATTGTAAACATCATCAGGGGAAGTGATTTATATTTACTTCAATTTTTCAAGGAGAAAACCTAGATTATCTTGAATTAGCACCTGAAGTTTTTGTATATGAGAGTTTGTCGAGTATATTAAGGAGTGCATCGTGTCAAAAAAACCCAGCAATTTCTCAGTTTTGGAGGTACGTGCTTCCCAAAACAGAATAACAAAATGTTAGTTATTTATTCTTTCATTTACATGAAATTTACAGCAGCATGGCTTATGATCCAGCTCCTGGAAACACATGCTCAGAGGTGTCTCATAGTAACCAGTGCCACTGAATAATTGAATTTTACTGCCCCAAAGATGATAATTCAGAGCCAAGCTGAAGCAGGTTGTTCTTTACCCAGAGGGGATGATGGCATGGACAGACCCAGAGCAAAGATCCCAGGGGAAGCCCCATGGGGCCAAGTTATCCAAGCCAGCAGTAAGGGTGCAGATGAGGGCAGCCAGAATGAGATACCATGATCCCAGCAATGGCCTCTTCAGCACAAATTCCAAGGCCTTGTGGAAGCACTGACCATCAGGGATCTGCAGGACCCAGGCATGGGGAAAATTAATGGGAGGGTGAGAGGATAGTGGCTGTTCTTCTGTCCCTATAGGGACAGCCCTGCTGTCACAGGCAGTCTATGCCTCTGCCTAAAGTTTGCCTGCTGCATATCAGACTGCACAGAATGGTTCCTGGATGTGGTTATTATTTATTTAAATACTGGGCAGCAGAATCAAGGGTATGTCAATTATCACTTCTTGTAAGAACATTTTAGGGAAATAGGTGATTGTACATTTATTACACATTCATGCCTTACCAGGGTAATAATTTAATCCAACCAAATATGGGGTGTGAGGCATGGTGCATGTTAGGACAAGAAGAAATAGTTTAGTACTGACAGATCCGATTTACTTTACTAAGGTGCTGGATACATTCTTGTAGGCAGAGAATGGCTTAACATAGGAGACTGCTATATCGTTTCTCAAGTAACTACACTGAAAAGATCACATTTTTAATGGCAAATATTGCACTAAAAGTCATATTTTAGTTATTCTCAGATAATTTTCATGATGTTGAGAGAAATTTATGTGGAAGGATCTGCTGATCTATTATCCATGGTTTCACCTTCTGAATTTAGTGGTAGCAGAGCTTGATTTAGAGATTCTTCCATCCTCTGGGCCATTGAACTATTGCTGCTGATTCCTCACAACTTGCCTTCAATGGAGGTTACTGTCACCTTGAATGTATTCGCTATATATGCATAGAAATATACATACATTGAAATATCTCTATACATCCGTGTGTGTGTATGGGCAAGTATATGGACATAAATGAGTATTTGTCTGTTTATATGTTAATATGTGTGCATGGATATTTGTGTGTTAAACCAGAGCAGTGAAATGATATCTTGCTTGTTTGCTTGTTTCTAAGAGACAGAAGAGACAGGACAGTAGCTTGCATGGAGGAGACAGAGTGTGGTAGGATTAGGCTATGGAAGCTGGGGGGAGGGAAGGCCACAAAACCCGTTCAACCAATTTTGCTGCTGGGTGATTCTTAATACAGACTCTTTGAGGAGGTTTATATAGCATGGAACACATGCAGCAGTCACACACACGCTCAGAGGACACCCTATGAGTTTTACAAGGGTTGTTCTTGTTATAATACATACCGACATTATGGGCCAGATTCTGCTTTTCAAGGACCTGTCTTTCTGCAGTGATTCAAGAGAGCTATTTATATGAATGATAGTGTCAGAATAAGAAACTCTCTGCTTCTTCATCTGCTTTTCTTTTCAGCTTAGGAACAGAAACTTCAGCATTAAGATTTTGCTGTGTTCAAATCTGCCTGTAATGAAAAGATTTATATTTGCATTTAGAAATCCAGAGACATATGATGAATGTGAGAGCTGGTCAGCAATCAAGAGCAATTGATTCAGGTTTGGCCTATCAATTAAGTGAAAGAGTAGTTTATATCTTTTATATATATGTGTATTATTATTTTATTTTAATCCTGGGACTTCACTGGAATATTATAACTCCCTTAACCATGCCCATGATATCTGACTTGTACCCAGACTTTGGTGCACTAATCTACTAGTTCATCTCCTTTAATAAATCTCCTTTTTCATAAATATGTTTGGGCTCCTACTTTTTTCCAACCTCACCAGAAGTATCCTTATTTGGAGTAATCTAATATGTAGAGTGGTATTTTCATAAACAGTCCAATATCTGCTTTGAATAACCAATACATAATCCATGTTGAGCAGTATGGCTGCACAGCGACCTCCAGTTAAGTGACTTAGTATTGAAGTATTTTCTTACACACAGTAGAGAGGCAAGTTAATAAGAGTTCCCCTCTTTTGTTTTTTTTTCCCAGGGGAAGGGGGTTGGGAGGGAGCAGTGGAGGAAGTCTATATTGCTGCACCAAAAAAACACCACAAAACAAAACACCCAACAAACCCAAAATAAAAACAAAAAACCCAACAATAAAAGCCTTAAAAAAAAAAAAATAAATAAAAAAAAAAAAAAAAAGGAATGAAAAGAAAAGAAAAGAAAAGAGAAGAAAAGAAAAAAAAGAAAAGAAAAGAAAAAAAAAAAAATAAAAGCTGCTTCCTTTTCCACATTTTTAGCTTATGTCTTTTGGATTCATTCCCTACCTTGTGTCAGTTTTCTGTACTGACAGCAATTCTTGTACACAGTCGCATGGCAAGATTAACTTTAAATCCTCCCCTCCTCCTTCCCCCTCCAGCCCCTGCTTGTCATTGTCTGCTCTTGAGTAAGCAAAGTGAATGTGGTCAGGGCGGCGTGGGACTGTCTTTTTCCATTCTCAAGGGCAGCCACCCTTCTCATCAGCAAATCCATGCTAGCTGCTAGAGCTTCATATATTAAACAGATTTTCAGTCTCGATATTAGTTTCTTACTGGTGAAACACTCATAATAATAATACTTTACACCTTGTACTTCAGCAGTCCATTCTAAACACTAATTTAGCCTCACATCCCTCTCAGAGGTAGGTCAGTATTATCCCACCATATGAATGGGGAAGTAGAAACCCACAGAGGTTAAGTGACCTATTCGGAGTCATGCAAGAAATGCATAGCAATGCAGAGAACAGAAAACAAAGCCCTCCTGGCTCACAGGCTTGAATGCAGTTGGAAAAATTATCAAGTAATTAAATGTTACTTCTGATTGTGTTATTAACCACAAAGAAACAAGAAGACAAAAGGTGTGTAATGCTCTGTGTGAAACTTTTAGAAAACCAGTCAGTTGCCATTTTTATTTGATCATAGTTCCTTTGTTTCATTTGACTTTTACTTTACTTGTTTTCTTTCACTTGCCCTTTTGTTTTCTATTGGCAATAGATATTTTAATTATTAAATTTCTTGTTTTCTTTAAGCATGTCAATTCTCTTAATCATTATGTTTTATTACTTCTCTCTTTATCTGATTTCTAATCCCTATAAATACCTTGTTTCTGATTTTAAACTCATATATTTATTCATATTTTCTACCTCTCTAATTCTTCATTGTGTATTGATCACTAACTATGGTATCTACCACTGGCTGTTGAATTCCTCTTCAGTATACTTAATTATATTTGTTGCCTCCAGTTTCTTTCTGCCAATTTGGACTGACATCATTGAAAACTAAAAAAATGTAACTCTGTAACGTCTGTACTGAAGATTAACCTTCTTTTAAAACTTTATTCTACTTCTGTTTCTCACAGGAACTCTTAGAGGACTATTGAAACATTTGGATATGATATTATACTACTATTACAGAGTGTTTATAGTATTATATCTTTTTTTTAAAACAAAGCCTGAACTCCACTCCTACAAAGATGGCACAGTTTCTTTATATTCAGCTATCAGGTCTTAAAAAATATATATTTTGCATGAGTTTATGGTTTTTAGCTGTTCGTCATATGTTTTATTTCTTTTCTACTTAAAGAACAACAGTTAAGAATTGTTATGAGTCAGAAATCACATTCATCTCTTTCTAATTTGGCTAACATTTTATTTCACTAGTATCCCATGAGAGTTCCAGAACTGAACTTTTTGCTAAATGTATTTCCTTTTTACTTAGATCAAATTTGTTATTGCTTCACCTTCTCCTTTTGATGCCAGAGATAAGAAAAAGCATGCTTATGGTTGGTTTTTTTCATATGTATACACTTTTTGGGTTTAGCTCTTCTACTCAGTCCTTTTATATGATGATCAACTCCTGTCTTACAACAGATTGCCTAGACTTTCCCCATTTCTTGTAAAGTGAGTTTTTTCCAAGCCCTTTGATCCCTCCTTAAAAAAAAAAAAAAGAAAAAAAAAGAAAAAAAAAAAGGAAAAAGAAGAAGGGTGAAGGGGTGAAGACATACATAATTCTATGAGCATAAGATTGTAATGACATTACGTAAACTAATACAATCACTATGTTTCCATTAATGCAACTGAAAAGCTTGTCTGCTTCCTTGACCCGAAGAGAAAACCATGTGCAGAGCCAAGCTTAGATGCCCAATATTCCAGTCCTAGTCCTCCACTGAGCTCACTAGGTCATGACTCATATGTTAACCAAGATCTCAAAGAGACAGTCATTAGTTCCAGCTGGTACCTAAATATAAAAACTGTTCTGCTCCAACACAGCGATGAGTTTATGGCAGATGTGTCGGGTACGTTCCGCCATCAGCTCCCAAACACAAAACTCCCCATTGATTGCGTGTGGAGCATCCCTCAGCAGACTGTTGGCAAGCTATGGCTCCCCAGTGATTCCACAGTGGAAGAAATTCAAGGAATTTTTCTTTGACCACAGAATTTATGAGGCCACACAGGAGTCCTGCATGAGCGGCAGGGAGCAGGGAAACAGCTCAGAGCCTGTTGGGTGTCTTCCTTCCTTTTTATTTTGTTTGTTCTCTTTTGCAGCTTCACATGGGAAGAAAGAATAGTTGAGAGGGAATTCTGGAAAGTTTTCAGCTCTGGCCTATCTCTGCTTCCACTGAGAGATAGGGCTAAACTCCTTCTATCCTCAGTGGGAAATGAGGCAAATGCTGAGTATTTTGTCATTGTTACAGAGGAGGAGGGTTGCTACGTTCAAATATTCTAATGTTTGGTTCAATAGAATTTTTAATAATACATGTTTAAAATACATTTTGTGCTGCTATAAGACAGCATTTTGTTCAAGATTAAAACTTTGCTTTTATGCCAAAGAAGAAAGGTTGTTGTTGCTTACAGGGTGAGAATTCATATCCAAAGCACACAAGATGTTTGTAGCTATCTTCTTTGGTGGTAGCACAGGTTTCCTCCTGTATATTACTTCCATCACAAGACCTCAAACTGTTGTCAGTGTTTCCCCACCTGTAATCTATAAAATATTTGTGATCCAAGAAACATTCAAAAGTAGTCAGAAAAAGACTGTAATTCTGCTCATCTCCATTACTGTATGACTGCAGTAGAGAAACGTTACAGAACAAATGTTACATACACTCATTCTTACATATCTGAGGAAGAAAACAAAACAGAGTGAAAAATACAAGTGAGAAAGAGATACATCAAGTTTAATCTTCCTTTTATTTGATTGCAAATGGAAGTCACTACAGCAACACCAGACATGATGTGCCTTATATCTCAGATTTTTTGTTTTTCTGAGTTTAGGCCAGTGTAGCAATAAAAATATTGAGTAGCAGTTTCCTTAAAAAAAATAGAAATCAATGTATTTACCCTAATTTAACAAGTGCCAGTAATGGAAATCAGTACAAATATTAGCTAGAGATGCATCTAAACAGTACATGCTTTAAACATTCTTATTAAATGGAAATAGGACTGTTTTCATAGTTTAAAACTTGTGTTTAAAGCAGCATTATGAGGATAAACAAATATGTGTGCATTTCAGGACTATTTTTGCAGTCAGCCACTGTGTTTTATAGCTGCAGGCTTATAATTTATTCCACTTAACCTCAGGCATTCTCACTGCAGGGCTGTATGAGGAGCAGAGCTACTGCAACATATGGGTCTGCTGCATCTGGCAAGCTGATATAGAAGAGGTGAGGTCTGTGCCCCCAGGTCCATCCAGCAGTGTGCCTGAGCATGTATTCCCAGTAGGTACAGACACCCATACACCCTATGCATATATATATGTACACAGGGCCAGCCACGTGGATCAACCCAGACAGAAAACACAGCACTCATGCAAACACAAACAGCACCGGCGGCCTCACCCCGTTCCCCTCTCTGGCTGAGCAGAATGAAAGGCAGTGGAAACCACATATGAATATGGGCAATATGGTACGTTCTAGCAGACAGCCCATACAAAAGCTGCCACTGGTCCCAGGCTCCTCAGCTGCTGGCACCTGGACTCGTGTGCCCTCTGGGTCCTCAGTCCCATTATAGGAGCCATTACAGACCTCCTCACTCACAGGCACACACACAAAGAGGATACCTCCAAAAACTGGGCTGCAACACCTAACCCAACCAGTAGTTTGTTCCTGGGGTGCTTAGTGTTTCATCTGGCTCACACTCAAGAGCCACATATGTGCAGATGGGTCTTCTTGGTACTCACTTGGGTGACATACTCCTCTGGACCCTCTATGCCCACTTTTCTATGACAGAGATTCACATATTTTCACTAGAGTTCAAATGTTTCACATCTGCAAATGCTGCTCCTATATATTTTAATCTCTTCCTTATCAGTCGCTAAGTCTTTAAAAAAATCCAGAATAAACATCACACACACATAAGAATCAAAAGTGTCATCTGCTTTGGTCCTGTATTGCTTTTTGCTGTGTCAAGAAGGTTACTTTTTTTTTTCTTCTGAAAGATCAATGGTATCAGGATATGCACTTAAATATGTTACAGGGTTGGCAAACCTAAACAGGGATGTTTTCACAGTTCAGTGTTTTATTTGAAACATTATATATGGGATGTTAGACGAGTCTTCATGGATTTCAGAAGGATTAGTGTAATCAGTGTTACATTTTATAGTTTTGCTACTTAAGCTTACATCCTCAGACAGCTCACATCCAGGCAATAAGAAGATGCGTGCATTTGCTCTCAAATAAGAATCCAATTTATATTTCTCTGTATCCAGTAATATGTGCCAGTAGGTTTGAACCCACTTCTCACACCTGTGAAAAGCCAGTTGTGCAGGTAGTCCTAGGAAATAAAGTTAATGAGATTACTTTTAGAGGTAAAAGTTCACCCATAATTATAAAACATCCCAATATATTGCTTGATTCAGTCTTGAATAGGAAGGTGAAAACTACTGTTATTTTTAGTTTTTCAAATTCATTTTAATTTTTTCTCTGTTCCTCCTGTCTTTTCATATTTTATTAGTTTAATACAATCGTTCTTCTCTCATTTTAATTTCTTTTTTATTGTATCTATTTTCTTGAGTTTTGCTTTCTTTTGACACTGTATTCACATGCCAGATATAGTTGTTAAATATGAATTCAAAAGTGACTGAAATCAAGTGTGTCAAGGCCACAGGAAATATATGTGGGATTTGTACTACAGTCTTGAAGAAAATTCACATAATGTAATAAGAAAATTCTCTGCATCTTGAACCTTGGGTTCATATAAATGCCATCCAGGGCTGTTTCCATCATTGTTATATACTCTCCTTTAGCACAGTCCTTGTTTTCATAGTAATGACAGCCTTATGATTACAGTACAGACCATGAAATAACAAGGTTTGTATTCCACTGCTTTCTCTTCCATACATCCTTGAATAAGTCACTGAGATCTGTTTTATAATATGGTCAAGAAGCATATGGTTACTTTGGTTTACGAACACTTTTAGAAAAAGCCTTAGCTTTATTTTTCTGATTTTCTTGCCAGAAATAGAAAAGTTGGTGTGTGTACAGTGAAGTTCCAAAAAACTAATGGATGGTGTATGTACAGAGCAGTTCCAAAAGCTAATATATTTTTCTGGATATGAAAACAATTATATTATTTTCTGTTTCAAAGATTTTGCTCAAAATGTGTACTTTTGCTCAAAATACAAAGTACTATATTTTTAATAAATACCAAAAAATGTGTTTCCTAAATCCACATCTACTGGTTAATTTCAGATATTAAAACGACTTAACTTAAACCTGTTATAGAAACCTTCTGTCAAACTTTCATAATACTGGTATCAATTAATAATTTGATTCCAAGAAATAATTTACTCTCATAATTACCTCTTCTATAAACAAGAAATCGAGAAATTAAAAAATAAAAACTTTATAAATCTTTCCATTAGATGCTGCTAGATCTCAGTTCAGTTCTATAATACTGTGTCAAGAGCCCAAGGTTAATTTCTCTCTTGGCTTGACTGGAGAAGGTGGACATATTCTGTTCAATGTCAGAAACACAAATTAGCATGACTGGGCACAATCAATAATTTGTGCTAAGAAAAGCTCAAGGCAAGGATAACAAGACTGAAGGTATGCAGACAGAATGAAGTAGGAACTTTAGTTTGTTGGTCTTCGGTGTTCAACTTTTAAAATCTGCATAATAAGCCCTATAACGTAGAGTAGAGCATGTGATTTAGATGGATACTATAGACCTCAGAGGAAAGAAGCTGGGAAACACCACACGTGGCAGAGTAAATGAAGAGGGTCTGGATGTTTCGTGATCAAGTGATAAAATCTTCATAATTTTGTACAGTAACAACTAGAATCCAGCAAAGGTCAGTAACTTGAGTAGGGTCAGAGAACATGCAAAGACAGGCTACTGTAAAAATTTGGAAGACCCTTACAAGCTATGCTTTTTATATCATTTCCATGAATCCAGATGAATACATGAACTTGATCAAGTAAGGTCCCTTTTCCCTGTATGCTTCTAAAACATCATTTGCAGTTTTTATGCAAAGTCATCCCATACTGTCTCTTGTTCAAATTGTCCAGCCTTGCCATGTCTAATTCCTACCAAAAAATTAGTGGTGAAGTGTTTTTCTTTCAGTGGTGAGTCAGAGCATCCAAGCTCATGTTACATGGCCTCAAAAATCACACAGACAGCCTTATACAGCTTCAGGGACTGCTGCCAGCTTTATGCTCTTTCACGGTACTCAGTACCTAGATTTGAGAATATATAACTCAGACATGAACACACAGCATGGGTAAGTGGACAAGAAAATGACTAGGAAATGATCTTGATAGATGACACACATTCCAGCTTCCAACTAATGCTAACTTCCCCTAGCTTTCCCCTCTTTTTTTTTTTCTTTTTTCTTTTTTTTTTCTTTTTTTTTTCTTTTTTTTTTTTTGGTTGGTTGGTTGGTTGGTTGGTTGGTTTTTTGAAGAAAGAAAAGTATGGAAATAATGATGTTTTAAACAATGTTAATTGAGATTTTCATGGAAGTAGAGAAGAAATTGGTGGACAAATTGAGAGCAAATTTGGCATTTGAAACCTTGTATTTTATTTGAATTATGGAGCTTCTTATAGAATGTGACTGGAATGATTTAGTTATGAAGCACTTATATGTTACCAACATGCCAGAATATGAAGATCACCTCTCTCTTCCAGACATCTCTCAGAAAAAAGTCATCTGCTCATAGAAGTCTGGTGGGATTTTGAGAGGCTTTGTGTAGGGTGTTTTTTCCCCCCAGGTCACATTCTTTTCTAAGATTAAAGGCTAAAGGTTTTGAATTATTATTTGAACTGACCCCCAGCATGTAAATGTTATGAGTCCCATCAGAAAATGGAGAACTGGCAGTGTCATAAAACCAGAGTAAGGTCTCACTGTAACAAAACCTCAGGAATGTAGATAAACCCTTTCTCAATACAGCACCAAGCAGAGAACTTTAACATTTCTTTTAATTAAAATATTTTAATTTTTATTAAAATATTAAAAATAGTTTAACATCTTTAACTTAATACATTTTTAGCCCATGAAAGATGAACTTAAGTTGATATTTTGCCTGCATCTGAGCCTCCTATACGATGAGGTAAGAAAGAAGGATTTTCATAGTTATTATGCAACAAAATCCAATGGAGAAACTCCAAGAAACATTATCTTTTCAAAGCCTCAGACTACACAGCTGTGAAGAGACTAATTTTGCCACATACTTCTAAACTTTAAAAGCACAGCAACTTACATTCTGCTATTATCCACGTTTCCAGTGTACCTGTCCTTGTGTCCCTTGTGTCTGCATGTCAAATGTCTAAAGAGGAGCCAGTCGGGAGCTAGCACCATGTCTATAGACACATGTACGTGTGTTCTTACATACACTGCAGAGTTAAAAAGTGTAAATACCCCTTAAAAAAGTGTAAATACCTGTGACAGAGTTGCCTTCCTGTTGTGCGTAAATACTAGGTAGTGTCAGTAAGTTCAGTTTGCTGGAGGGATTTATTTTGTTTTAAGAGATCAAGATTGACTAAAAATATCACTTCAATGCCTGGAAAAAATAGCCTTTCATAGCTGGAATATTTTATAAAGACAAGTGTTTGTTTAGTGTTGCTTTGTGAAAGTCCAAGACCTAGAGAACCATCTGGAAACATTTGTCCAAATATATATTGATAAATTTAGAGCAAGTTTTTGCTGCCAAATGTTCCTCCTTGACAAAATATTTCCATGATAACCAACAGAAGAACCTCTTTATCCAGTAAAAATAATAAATAAACAAAAAGCTCTATCACATAAAACCACTCGAGTTTCTCTTCCTGGACATGTGAATCTCACCATCCAGACCCTAGTGAGGTAAATTATGTCTTTGAAATAACTCAAAATGTAATAGACACAACACAAGACATTTAAATGCATATTTAATTGTTACTTTTTTATATAGAAACACATTGCTATTAGACTTCATTCCTTTGTCTCTCTTCTTTGGTTAAGGTCATTTTCAAAAAGGAGACTGAAACCACACCTTGTAAATCAAAATGAACACTGCCATGCCTATGAATTAGCATTTGCAGACTAAGATTTAAACTTATTTGAAATGAAGTAGAGGAATTTTGAGACATTTCTTTTGTCATTTCTGCCCACAGATTAGTCCATTTACAGCAACAGCCATTAAAAAGTTAACTCCTTCCCTTATACCTTACAGCATTATGATTCGAAGCCTTTCATGAAGGCTGTTATTTAAATCTGTCCAATTCAAAAAAGACACTGAGCAATGATCTTTTATATCCTTATGAAATACTGTTACCATGAAGATACTGATCAAAATGATGGTAGCTTTTTTCTCCTCAATAAATTTATGGCTCTGACTCAGAAAAAAGAAAAAGTTCTGCCTTAACTAATCCTGAAAACTCTTTGGGAACATACTTTTGGGAACATAGTCAGAACCATATTTTTATCACAGTCAAAAAATAATTCAGTTTTAATTCAAGTCATTGAAGGACTTTCAAATCCTTAGAAAGACTTATGGGACTAATGCCCTTTAGATCAATCTAGAGAAGTGGAAGACTGTTCTTACTATTAGTGAATTAGCTAATCCAGAAGATTAAAAGAAATCTTGAAAGATTTTTCACTTCTTACGGCTTTTCAGAGGTAGTAGTACTGTTTTGTATTTCCACTGAATGCATATTTTGTTTATTTTTAATATTTTTTAGACAAAAAATATTATCTGCGGTCAATAAACTTCTGACTGCATCTGTAGGATCTCTGGTCATCCAAGATTTTTTGTGTATTTATTTCAATAGGTGATTAGTCCAGATGTGCACTGGAAGTCTTTGATATTTCTGATAGAATCACAGCATTGTGCTTTATGTGCAGCTTTGACAGCAAAATTTCAGCTTAACGGAAATGATTGAAAAAAAAAATGCAACCAAAAGCAGACCTGAGGTACCATTTTAATTCAAGATTCTGAAACTGAGTCCTTCTCAGGGGTAAAGAAGGGAAGGGATTCATTTTGCCCAATTTCCAGATGTTTAAAAGTCAGTTGTCTGAGTTATTTACTTCGTTCTCCCTTTTATAATCAATGGAGAGAAGCAGGTAACTCTGAAGAGCAATTCATCTTCTTCTAAGGTAGGAAGGATGAATGCCTTTCAGTTGTGCCTATTTCTCTCTGCTGACTTTGTGGGTAGTAAGGGATGACTAACTCAGATGAAAAATTTTTAGATGTCTAAATTTAAGTGAGATGAATCCCACTCAGTAAGTATAAACATCCTTTTCTTCCTGTTTCATATCTTTTTCAAGGACCGAATGGTAATGTTTCCCTTGGATGGAAATTAGTAATTAGGGATGTGTGTGTGTGAAATAAAAGTGCTGTTGACATTTTTATATGGGTGATCTTCCCTCTTTTTATCACACTCACAAGGTATCAGCTCTTTACAATCTCTTCCCCTTCTTCCTTAGTGGTCCTGCAATACCCCAAAAATACACATTCCTCACCCAACAGGACAATCAGGTGGAAGTAGATGCAGAAGTGAGAGATAAAGGAGCTGGACCACACAAAAAATACAGTGTGAAAATAAAAAGCCTGCTTGTTTTCTGTCCTGAAATCTGAGAAGAAGCATTTGGTGTTCGAGGGAGGTTATACACCTACCTAAGGCATGGAGGCTGTATGCAAGGCAGGACCTGCTTGGGTCATAACATCTACATGAAACTGGCACCTGAGGTTTTTCAGACACATCTGCAGATAAACTGAGGGAAATCGAAAGGTTTTTCTCTATTTAGTCTCTTCCAGATGTAAATACATTTCCAAAAAAGATCTTTTAAAAGATCCCAGTACCTAATAGCAGAAATAATACCTAATAAATGCTATATATTATTTTATCCATATTTAATTACTTTACTAAATCTTAAAAAGGTATGAAAATGGGAATGAATAAGAAACTACATACTGTTGCAGATAAATGATTCATATGTGCATTGAACAGTCTGAGTTATTTGACACTAAAAGTCTAATGACCTCGTTGTTTCAAATTTGTTGCTTTAAAAAATAAATTATGACATTTAATTTGATGCCAAAAGATGGAATTTACACAATGACAATGTACAGTTCATTCTTTTTTCTTGCTGTTTTTATACGAGCAGTAATTCCCTATTAATGTTTTTAATAAAATGCCAAATCACTATTATTATAAAGACATTATCATTATGCCAATAGTACTATAAAAAGAGTCTCATCTCTGATATGTATGTTAAATAAGCCCAGTGGGAAAAGAAATGGAGGCCAAATCGCTGCTCTATGTCAAATGAAATCACCTGGGTGACCTTGTAAGAATGCCTAAGACCATGTTCCAGGACCTGTAACTTACTGAGTAATAGGGCTGAATTTAGGTATTATTAATGTAACGTTTTTAATAAAGTTGCCTGACTACGGTCAATTTGCTCTTCTGAGTCTTTCAAAAAAAATTTCCATAATTACCAAAGATCATGGGCCCTAGGGCTTAAAAATGACCTCTTGTTTGTTTTCAGTGAAAAACAGTAGAGGCAGGGAATCAATTTAAATCAATATTTTCAGTAGAATTAAAGAGAATTTACCAGAATGCCTTCTCATTCTTGCCTTTTTGTATCTGGGGCACAAAGTGCACTTGCATATGTGCAAACCCACCTCTTCACAACTTTAGCAAGGGGTGCCAATTAAATCTAAGCTGGCTGTAAGGAGTCCACATGCCCTCCTGGTCAGCTTGAGGAAAGGTTTTCCTCTGACTACAGTGATAACAGTAGTTCTGCATTGCACAAATTGCTTACCAGGTCATCAATTTGAATAAGTACTGAGATTTCCCCCCCCCCAAAAAAACCCCAAATGCTTTCTTTTTTGTAAGTAACCCAGCTACAACATTGCACTACACCTTTCAGGTTCTAAACCAAAAGTCTCAGTTCTGTTAGACACTATGTCTCATCAACTTATTTAGGACTCACTGAAACCAGAGTACAGGTGAGGAGTGAAAAACAACTGGTCCAGTCTTTAGCAACAGTATTTCCTGTCCTTAAATTTCTACTTTTTAAAGTTTTCATCTTCTTTTAACAGTTTCCTGATGCATCCTAAAATAAGTTATTATGAAGGGGGAGAAAGAAAGCATTCAGCCAGTTGAAATTATGGTCAATATTAAAAATTAATTGTCCTATTCAGTACTGAGGAATAACTAACAAATACTCAACTTAATTATTCAGTATTCCAAAATGTCCTTTGAATAATGATAGTGCTCTAGGGCCTTGAGTTTAGGCCATTAAAGTGCCCTTTCTGCCCAACCGTGCAATGAATGCTTCAGGGAGACTCCTATTTTTACTGATTAGCAAACCTCTATAATCTATTTCAGAATACAAGTGACATCTTTCTTTGAGTATCCAGGACCCATGACCTCAGGGAGATGTGCTGTGTCACAGGCTTGACTGATAGAAAGGCAATATTCCTCCTTCAGACTCTAATTGGAACTACTGAGTGCAGCTGAAGAATTGAGCAACTCCTTATTATTCCGTTTAATGGCCTTTTTGCATTTAGAAATCATTTATCAGAATCATCCCCAAATGAAAAATTATAATAATAGCAAAGATATTTGGCACAATATGTTTGGATTGTTATCCAAAGGCTTTGGACTAAGGCATCAAAGTAGAGGGGATGATGTCATACCCTGGAGCGGGTGCAAAAGGGGAATCATTCTTAATTTCTGGCTGACTTCCCAGGCTTTCTCATGGTCTTCTCCTACCGGAATCTGTCACAGTGCTTTCTGTCACAGTTGTAAAATACTTTCGGAGAAACATAAAGTTTTTATGAGAAGAATGATAAAAGCGATAACTTATTCTAGGACCGGGGGTTAATATTTGCACTTGTGGGCTGACTTTGAGAATTAAAAATAAAAAGGTTGAGGAAGAAAGTCAGAGTCCTTTATTTCCCCTTGTGGTTATTCAGAAGCAACAGCGGCACGAGCTGAGCATGGTTGGTTTATTGGTGGGTAGATTACACTCCTGATGATTTCCCCTTTAAATTTAAAACAAAATTAAAAATCAAAAAATTAACATTTCTTTTAAAAAAGGGAAAACATTCAAACAAAAACACTGTCTATAAAATGACAATGTATTTTATTTCAAATTCAGGCACTGGTGATGAAAGATGTCAAAGACACTTGGGTATACCAGCTCATGCCTTCTGGCTTAACTCACACAGCAGCCTGTACAGAATGACTTATTCTTTTTTAACAAACAGGACTGTCTCAGAGACAGAATACTTTTCCTCTGTGTGTTTGCCCTTTTCGTATAATATTTACTTAGAGCCACCTAATGGGAAATGTCATTGAGATTTGGAGTATCTTCTGAAGAATAGGAACATTAAGAGACTAAAACTGCACGCTGTCAGAAACTATCTTAAGTGGTCTGGTTCATCAAGTAATACAGTAAGTAGAATTCAATTTAGAGGACTTTTTATGTTACAGTGACTCTAATACCTGTGATATATTTGGCTTTCTCTCTCTCTCTTTTTTTTTTTTTTTTTTTTTTTTAGGAAGGACAGTCTCCTTAGTTCTTGAAGTTTATTAAAGCTTTAAGCTGTCAGGTTATTACTGTCAGTTTCAAGAAAGGAAAGAGCTACTGATGTAAAATTAATTTATTGAATAGAATTGTTTTGCCCCAGGGGAATAACATCACCATTTAATTTAATTTCCCCATCATATTGTCTCATTTGCAGAGGAAAAAAATAACTTTCCTTTTTAACAGAGCAAAGTATGTCATGCTGAATGGTGAATTTGTCCTTACAGTTTTTCCTTGTTCTAGATTATTGGTTGTCATAAGACTATTTCAGACACCCTGATTACTCCCTATTTCAGACTCACCACATTTTTCCAAAATACTGAATTGTGAAAGTTCTCCCAAAGGTCCAGTCCTGAGCCTCTTGGCTGATGGATGTATTTCCATTGACACATATTGGTTTGGATCAAGTCAAAAGGGAGGAGAAAATAGAAAAGAGAATTTATTCAGTATTGTAAAATACAGCTGGACCATTTACCAGTTTGTCCAGGATGCCTTCAGTATCCCAAGCAACCTGACCTTGTTCAACTGTAATGAAATTAGCCGACCTAGGTGGGACATTGCTTCTGAACAGTTCAGTGGGATGGGATTTATTTATCACAATGTTAGAGCTACTCTGTCAAATCAATACAGTGCCAGGTCCAACCTCAACAGAGGTAGAGGGCTTGTAGTTACAACCTTTGTACCACCTGTTTGGTCAAAGTACTGTCTCACACATTTTAGGCAGTTAAATTGCATGCATCTCCCCAGAAGACATAAAATTTTTACTGTCTTAACAAAATTTATTGAAAGAAAAATGCTTTGCATTTCAGTTAACTGCTCCTATGAGGAGTAAAGCTGGAAATAATTTAGGGCAGATTTGGTTGAGCACCTTCTTCACATCCTTCCTCTCTTCTCAGTTCCTTCCTTTTTACTGACAGTATCATTGTACCTTGCAGAAGTTATTAAAACAGAACAAGATGACCGTGGTGTATTACAGTCTCTTCAGTAGTTTCAGTTCCCAGAAAAAGGAAAATGCAACAGAAGGGGAGGTTTGCAACCTTGTGTACACTGTGAACTTGACATGTTTTGTTATAAAAGTTGATATTCTTACTTTGGCACCTGACCCACACCATCTTCAAAGCTGGAAGTGACAGCTGTTGAAAGATGTTTTACTGTAGATCCAATAGACTGAAAAGTTTCACATATCTGCTTTAACATGCTGCATGTATAGTAAAGCTACAGTAAAGTTAAGGTGAGGCATCATGAGCCAAGATAAATTAATCCAGCCTTAACAGTTGAACTAAAGAGAATTCAAGCATGGTACAGTCAAAAGCCATCATATCTACTTATAAGACTGATCAGTGTGCAGACTTTGTGTGCCTAATAGCTGCAGATTCAAAGGTGCCCCCGGGAGAACTCACTGGCCTGTGAACACACACAGTCACATTGCTTGGATATGTTCCTTCCCATACTCTCCCTAAACCAGAATTTAGATGTGAGGAGAGAGAACCTATGGGGAGGATTGTTCCTATCTCCCCTACCTGGGAGATATCCTTGTGTTAGTCAGGGAAGTTGAGAGCAAACACAGGAGTCCCTTTGAGGGTCTGGTTCTCAGTAACAAAGATAACTGCACTACCTTTCAGTGATGGTGATAATAAGCAGAGGTCAACATCTCTCTAAGAAGTGGATGCCAAAGGAAAGAAAAAAAAGAAAGCTTTAGAGCAAAACAGAGAACCAGCCCTTGCCATTTAAACTGCTGTTGTTTATTAGCTATCTGTTTTGGCTATTTCAAGTGGCAAGCACAAAGGCGGTGATTACAGTCTATCAGGATAATAATCCTTTTTTTTTCAAAATCCATGACATGAAACAGTGACTTTTTGAGAAGTTTTGTTTTGTTTTGTTTGCTTTTTAAAAACCAACTGCTGGTGTTTTTTAATGGTACGGGTGTATGAGTCAGTCATAAACTCTATATGAGTTTACTATGTTTTAAATTTTTTCCAACTTTGTCTCCCCATGTCACACAAGTAGGAAACATTACAAGTGAACCCCTTAATATCTTAAAGCTCTTTCTTGTTTTATAGAGTTCTACTGTTTGCTAAAGAAAATTAGACTCTTGTGAGCCTCTCTCAAGAGAAGAAGCATCGGGCCCCAGCACTCATACTAGTATGGGGTTCTGTGTATTGCTGAGATCTTGGATGTTTATTTGGACATGGAGTAGCCCTGACCACCCTTGTGTGGGAGGACTGATTTACCTTAAGAAGCATTCATATAATGGTCTCTATTTTTGTTGACATCAGGAGCCTTCTGAGGGAAAAGCTTAAGAATAGTTTTTCCCCTTGTAGTTGGCATTGGTGAGGCACCATCTGAAATACCATGTTCAGTTTTGGGCCCATCACTACACAAACGGGAGTGAGGTGGTGGAGCATATCCAGAAAAGGTCTAGGGTACAAGTCTTATGAGCAGGAGCTGGGGGAACTGGGGTTTCGTAGTCTGGAGAAAAGAAGGCTGAGGGGAGATTTCATCACTCTCTACAACTGCTTAAAAGGAGGTTGTAGGGATCGGGGTGTCAGTCTCTTCACCAGATAAACAAGTGATAGAGCAACAATAAATGGCATCAAGTTGCATCAGGGGAGGTTTGGATTGGATATAAGAAAAATTTTATTCATTGAAAGGGCTCTCAAACACTGGAACAGACTGCTGAGGGAAGTGGTCAAGTCACCAGTCCTGGAGATATTTAGAAGACAAGTGCTTGGGGTAATGGTCTACTGGTGGCCTTGGCAGTGCTAGAATAAGGGTTGGACTTGGTGATCTTAAAGGTCTTTCCCAACCAAAACTATATTATGAACAATAGTTTCAGAAGCAGTGACAGAACCGGAGTCAGCAGGCACAGATTGAAACAGAGTAAATTCCATTTAGACTATGTATATATATGTATGGATAAATACACACATACTGGGAGGATGACAAGTTGCCCAGAGATGCTGTGGAGTCTCTTGCCTGTGGAGATTTTAAAAATCTGACAGGACACAGTTCTTGGCAACCTGTTCTAGGTGACCATGTCTCAAGCAGAGAGGTGGACAAAAGGTCCCTTCCCACCTCAGCTAATTGATTTTTATTTTCCCACAAATGCCTCATTTGTCTTTAGCAGCTCTTATTTCTTAAGCTTATAAGAAAATTAATACATGGCTGTCTCTCAAATTACTGATAACACAGTATTAATTAGAGTTTGTTTCATTCCTTGGTCCCCCTGTTGCATTTTGAAACATTTTTTATATGTAGTGAGAGATATCAAACCATCATCACTGATGAGGCTTCTTTGGCTATTATGAACTGATAATTCTATAACCTGCTGCCTGTCCTCTCAGCAATGGTGGATGCTTCTGCTGGTAGGGAACTACCCTTCATACACACACGGGCAACTTGTATCTATGGAAGCAACCTTTGTGTCTAAGTGGTTTGAATATAGAACATGCTTGAAGAACTAAGAGCATAGCAAAGAGAAATTGGTGCAGTTTCTATTTCACAGTAAATCAAAGCACTGTCACCTGGACTGCAAACAATTTTTTTTTTTTTTTTAAAAGTGAAGAGAGAACCTTCAAATCACTTATTAGCATCTGAGATAGGAAGGAGCAAAGCTCTGGAGCACTACAAGTGAAAGCATCTCCTGGTAATACACTTCAGGAAGGAAAAAAAGTCAGGATCTTGAACTTGTAAATATCAAAGCTCAATATTAAACACAATAGGGGGGGAAAGCTAATACAATACACTTTTTAAAGTTAAGCTGAATATTTTAGAGGGTTAGATGGTGGGAGTTCATACCCATTTCGAGACAGCAGGAAAAATTATCTCCAAAAGTACAGTGGGTTAGTTACTGGTTATTGGTGAAAAGAAATGACTCTTAAGCAGCACTAAGAGCTCCACTTAAAAATTTCGTTGTGTTTAAATGGACAACTAAAGCTCCAGAGAAATTGGGTTCAAGTAAATGCAGAGGTTCCCAGCTGTGTTCTCTGGCACAGCACCAGCATCAGAAAGAACAGAAAGATTATCATTTATACATTGCATTAAATTGCATAATTTCAAATCGTCCCCATCTTATCTCAAAAGAAATACATTGAAAAGAGCCTGAGTTTTATCATGGAATCTACTTTAATGAGTAAAGATATGATTCACACTAAACAGAAGGGTAGGAGAAAAGTAATGCATTATGCATTTCTATGAACGTGCTAGCCCAAAGAGGTGATGTAAGTCATGTATGTTAATACAATCATGCATGCACCTTGCACAGTTGATTGGAGTAAAATGTCTTCTAGAAATATTATAAGATTGCATGCTGCAAGGTAAACTTCTGTAGAGGCACTGGTTTGCACAGGAAAAGAACTTCAAATTCCACAAGATGGAGAAGTCTGCTCATTGGAGAGGTTGGCTTTGAAATTGCTATTTGGTTGTTGGGGTTTTTTTTACTTATTTGTTTTTCAGCCAAGGTGGGGGTACCCATTCTTTCAATAGACATCCTTTCTTTTTTTACACTGATCTAAATAAATAAATGCAACTACTTTCTCTGCTGCTGCTTTAAAACTAACAGGGATGTCAGTGTAACTCACTACACAAGAGATATTTTCTTAGCTAAAGCAAGAGCTGGATTATATAGGAATATTTTTTAGCAGAAAAGATCCAGAGAAAATGTAAATTGTTTTATCTTAGTCTGCTATTCTTACTCTTCTTTTTCATTCCTGGAAGAATTATTAGATTGTCTTGGAATAACTCAGTTTAGCACTGTAACGTAACAAGTAAGATTTCCTCTGCTGTATCCCCATTTCTCTAATTCTCTAGTCAGTGAAGATAAAATACTATGATTAAACTATTTTTGTCTTGTCTCTACATAAAAGAATTGACAGTGGACTGAGATGGAAGTACCCTGTATTTCTATGATGGAACATACAAATTATATAGTATTTCAAGCTTTTTTTCTTTCCCCCATTAAAACTTATCTGTACTTTTGAGTCAGGCCTGAACCTTTTCTGTTTCTCAGGTAAAATAATTTTTATTTGTCTACTTAGTAAGCGAAGCAAAGATCACTGGATGTTTTCTGGTTCCTTTTCTGGGGACCAAACTAGAGTACAAATATGGTGACCAAGGCACTCCAGTCAGTGTAATTTGCACATTTCATGACAAGGGAGCCAAGAAGTGATATTCATCTTATTCAGAACTTGTATGGATACCAAATCAACATATTAGTTCTACACTGTATCTCCACATTTTCTGGCTCTGCATCCCCCTACACAGCTCTGAACTACCAATGTTAGAGGGATATGTACATACAGAAGAAACAGGGTAGCTGAAGGACTGGGAAGTAAACTTTTTCTCAGCTTACACTCCCATTTGCAGATGCAACGTGTTTGCAAAGAGTTCTCTCAATTAAGAGCAGCATTAGCTTCACAAGCCTGGAGTGCTGTCGTGCTAAACCCAGCATGGGAACACAGAACTGTACTCCACACGAACAAGGCATGAATGTGCAAAACACCTTGGCATGCCTGTGGGTCAAAACAAGTTTTGCTCTTTAAAACTGCCTATATGGTGAAAATTAGGCTGTCTTTCTAGTACTAGCGAACTTCTATATGAATCTCTGTGGGTTGAGTTATGTGTATCCGTGTGTCTGTTGAGAGAAAATGCTATAATGACAGTAAAGCTATTCTCTCAGGCAGGATAATCTTGGGGATTTTTAAAAATTTTCCAGCTTGTGTCTTGTAATTATTATCAAACAGCTGAGGAGCCAGTAGTTCCCAGTGGTGAGGTTTGTGAGCATTTGGCAGCAGCCGCTTCCATTTTTATGAAGAGATTAACTTTTCTGTGATTCAATATTTGCCAAGGTGCAATGGCAGCTCCAGACTCTAGAAGGAATTTTGTTAATGTGCAATAGCCACTTTCACTGTATCAAATGATTTTCACATATTTTTTTTCCTTTATTCAAAGGCATTATTATTTCAGTACCTGGAGCATTAAATTACTGTATTAATTCTTTTCTTAATTTGTCTATATTTGATACAGTATCTATTTTTAATTATCAGAAGTCTTATTTAATTTTAACTTCATTAAAAATTACATATGGAATTGTAAACATCTCTTCTACATGTAAGAAGATGCAATACTGTGTTAGCTGGAAATAGTCAATTAAATTGTTCAGTGCATAAACACAAAAATGTCCCCTTATCAAAGATAATACAGAAGAATGATAGTCATGTGGTTGAAATGTTCAGAGCATAAATACAAAACACTTCTTCTCAACAAATTTAATAGAGAAACCTTATGATTAAGCAGAGGGAGGTAAGCTATTGGAGCTGCATTCCTGGCTCTGCTAGAAACATCTGGTACAGCGTATGGCTAGTTATGTGCAGAAGATTTTCAAGCAGAGGTGATACAGGTGCCATGCTGGGAACATAAGTCTTGTTTTCTAGAAAAAGAAGAGTATGAGGAAATTTTCAACACTGCTCTGATGGACTTCTGAGTGCTCTCTGCTGTCTCGGTGCACTGATAACACCTGTACAGTGGTCCAGAGGCTATTGGGAAGTTCTGTATTGATAGAAGTATATATTCCTGCACATTGCTTAGAATCTCTGCTGAGGAAGCTAGGCTTGGGTTAAATGGTCCTTGAGATAAAAAAGAAGTTCCATCAATAGTTGCTGAGCTTGTGGCTTCACAAAACAATAATTTGCATTTGCCTTGCTGTTGGTGCAGTGGTGGTTTGGAAGCAGTGGGGTGTGACTGGGGTGGGATGGAGTAGGGAAACAGGGTGGACTTTCCTGTGAGAAGCTGCTGGAAGCTCCCCCACTTCCAATTCTGGCCCTGCTTCTCCCCAAGGGTGAGCAGATATGCAAAACTAAATGCACTTCTGCAAGTAACATGTTCAAGGAAGGGACAATAAAACTGAAAAAACATTTTAAAAAGACATGCAGAGCAGAAGAAAGAGGGAGGTGATAGAGCAATGCCAGAGCGAAGACACAAAGGTCAGTGAAGAAGGAGAGGGAGAAGGTGCCTGAGCAGCGATTTCCTGAAACCTGTGGTGAGATGGCAGCTGTGCCCCTGCAGCCCATGGAGAAGTATGGTGGAGCAGTCTCTGAAAGACCACGGTGGGCTAAATATGGATTTGTAGACCCTGAAGTGTCATGGTTAGACAGATGTGGAGCTGCAGCCTGTGCAGGATCACGGAGAGGGTCAGATGTGGATCTGCAGCCCTGTAGGAGCCGGTGCCAGGGGAGGTGACTGCTCCCGCAGCAGCCGTGACTCTGTGTGCAGCCCGGGCTGGAGCAGTCTGTGCCTGAGGGACTGCACCTGTGGGAGGGACTCATGGCCCAGGGGTTCCTGAAGGACTCTCTGCCATGAGAGGGACCCTGCAGGGGAAGGAAGGGCTGTGAGGAGTCCTCATGCTGAGGAGGAAGGAGCGGCAGAAACAGCGTGTGGGGAACTGACCCTAAACCCCCCCTGCCCCTCCCTGTGCCCTGAGGGGGAGGCAGCAGGGAGGGAGGGGTGAGGGGGTGGGAAGGCATTAAGATATGGCCATGTTTTCTTTCTTCTATTAGATTAAATTATTGTTTTTCTTCCCAAGTTGCATCTGTCTGGCTCTTCCCGTTACCGTAATCAGGGAATGAAATCCTCCCTGTCCTTGTCCTTGTCTCGATTCATTAGCCTTCAGGTGGATTTTCTCCTCCCTGACCCACAGCAGGAGTTGAGGGTGAGTGAGTGGAGGCCAGGTTGGTACCAAATGGGCCAAAACTGTGACACCTGCATGGTTGACTACAATAACCCTGTTCTCATTCATTGAGCCCTGACGAGCCCTTACTTCCACCTACACATGTACCCAGATTTCCCTTCGGTCCTAACATGTCCAAGAGTTATTTCAGAACCTTTCCTTTTCCCCGGTGAAAGGTCACATGTACTGCTCTTCTGTTCCAGATCTGTGAGGCAGGAAGCCTCATGGAACAGAAGCAGCTGAGCCCGGATACTGTCAGGGTCCCTGCCGCTTCCCTACTCCTGATTTTCACAGGACTCATAGGAATTTCAGATTTTTTGAGTCACTGGGGCAAACAGGCAGACGTAATGTATCTTTTTTTCCAGTGTCTATCCACGTATTGAATTGCATTTTCTTGATATGCTGCTTAATTGCAACTAGTTGTTGTATAGAACTTCCAAACATGAATACAGGTGGCCTTTGCCTACAGGATTGAAATCTCCCTAGCTGTGGTTCTGGTTTAAGTGGAGGAAGAATAAATAAAGGAATAAAACGTTAAACATGGGACTTCGGTGTTCTTCTGTTTGCTAATGTTAGATTTTAAGTGGAGCATAAGCAATGAAGTTGTCAAATGCTCAAAGCAAGTTTTTTCACATGTAACTTTTTTAGGTATGTCCAGCTCTGCTCAATCATCTCTAATCCCAAGCAAGGGTTCTGAATAGTAATCTTGTCTTGACATGTCTCAGTCACACTTCTGGCCCCTAAAAGCCATTACTGGATCCTGTGACAGGTTCCAGCCACTTGCTCTTGCCTGTCAGTGATGGTCTGACAACATAGTGCCTGAAGAAGTCTCACCCCAAAGTGAAACTGGCAGTGTTAGGTATCTACAATGGGTTCCTTCGTGGAGGTGGACCTGGAATTAGGCTGCCTGCAAGTTCATGTTCTGCTTATTGTATACTTTGGCTTAGTTCAAACTTTTTTTTAAGTACAATAATTTGAGTTTTAGTTACTTTTGATAAAAATGGACTTGAGTGTCCAGAAAAGAAACCTTCATATTTTAGTTATTTCCTCCTAACTTTTTTACAGTAATTGGTTACCATCATGCAGGGTGGTAGGAACAAGTTAGTAGACCATGTAGGACAGGACCTCAGAAATGTACATACAGGTACTCCCCTCCCAGTGTGACTGCTTTTTGTAGCTGTGGATGAAATTGTAAAAAAAGGACAGTAGATTAGTAAAATGATTTCTGTAGTGTATTTTGACATTGCCAATAAGAATGCTAGAGTTTATTAAAAAAAAAAAAAAAAAAAAGAAAAAGAAAACTCTATACATCATGGAAGGTGGATGAACATGAAACAGTACCAGGGGACAGACACGGCTATGTTAAGATAACTTCAGGTTTGTGATCTGTGTACCTGAAGGAAAATTAATTTGACATAATTTGAATATTTCAAAAAAGAGGAAACTTACTGAATAACATCTGATAGGACCAAAGACATTAAAGAATTCACATTGAATTCAAAGAATGATTTTGTCAAAAGAAAAAAGAAAAAAATGTTTTTTCCATATTAGCTTTTTTTTTTTTTCAAGAGCTGCTGAAAGATTTCATCTTTTTCATAGCAATATGTCTCAGCTAATCTTTTTGGAATAACATTTGTCAATTCAAAGCTGACCTTAAAAAATGGAAAATAATAATAATAATAATAATAATAATTAATACTACAAAGGACTTTAAAAAACAAGTCAAAATATTGAATTTTAGACCAGATGACATTTTTTGTCAAATCCCAAATTACTCTTTTATTTCCACAAAGGAAATCTGGTTTCATTTGTTCAAACTAAAGGGGTTTTCCCCCTGCTTTTTGCCAGTTTCATAAAGCAAAATTAATTGGTTTTTCCCACTTTATTGTGGACATTTTTGAAAGAGATTTTCAAAATTTAATAGGAAATACAGATCTGAGTCTGGTATGCTGGCTGTCACATTTATTTTTCTGCTTTAAGAATCACTAAAAGCTTTAAAAGGTTCTAATTTAGAATTGTAAAAGTGTCTTTAACTATTGCTGCCATTTAGTTAGCTTTTTATATTGATCAAGTATATACTGGAAATTAAATGCCTACTTTTTAAATGTGTTCATCCTTCTAACCCTTCCTATGATACTAGTTAAAATTACTACACAAAATACTGCATATTTGTGTATTTGTGTAAGCAGATTAAGATATGTTTAACAACCCCCCTTTTTTTTTTTTTTTTTTTTTTTTTTGCTTTTTTTTGTATCCTTAGCAATTCTCCTAACCTTCCTGTGGACAGGCAGAAGCATTGCAAGAGATCCCTTTTCAGAACAGCTTCTTTCCATTCTACATGAATATTGTTTTATCCCTAAAGCAGTATTTTCCCTATATTTGTTTTATACTCTGCCACAAAGAATATCAAAGCTGTACCTCATTGTCTGTCCCTGGCTTAATATCACATTTATATGATATTCTTTGAAACATCCTGCTGAAGATTAACTTTGAAAACATTTTGGAAAAGGTGATTGTGCTCAGGAGTACCCAAGTGCAAAAACATCATTGTTCACTACAGTTCAACATTTAATACATAAAGGCACTTCAAAGTTAACTGCTCTGGTTGCTGCATTAACCAGCAACATGTGGCTTTTCTTATATTAAAGCAAACTTATCATGTACTTGTTCCTTTCTCAACTCCAAGAAAACAAATACTCAACCATCTCTTACAGAAAGTTACAAAGATTTAGCAAGTTCTCTCAAAGGTATAACCAGTTTTTGTTTTGTACCCATTATTGCAAAGAACTTACTGTACACAACAAATATCATAGTGTAGTCAAGAAAGACTGTCTTAAGCTGATAAAACTATGAGCAATTTTTGACGTAACTGTCAGTTTGCCAGCCTGATGAATCTAACCTTCAGACCTAATTCTAATAAAATGTGGATTTAGTGATTTTTCCATACAGTCCTGTGAATTCTATCACAATATTGAAATATCAGTAAACATCAAAGCACTGCTGAAATTCATGCTATTAAGATACAATAAATATCATATTGTGTTGATAGTATTGATCATGTATCCCAGCATCTTTGCTCTGCTGGGTGAGGAAGCTATTTGAAGCATGAGCTGGATGAAGAAGGAATTCTTTTCAGAAAGTAGATAGATTTTTTTATAGTAGTTCCTTTGGTATTAATTTGCTTTCTCTTTTACTTATCATGGCTTTTTAGTGTCTTTTATATATTTCAAGTCTCAGCACTACAGAGAAATCACAGATGTTGGTTAATACAGTGGCATTTTTTTGAGAAAAACACAAACTTTGTGATTCAGGTCTGAGGCTGAAAAAGACACAAAGGTACCTGTGTTAAAGACACTGTTATCCTGATATTTCACACAAGTTACCTTTCCCTAGAGCACAAGCTAGAGTTTTCTATCCAGTTATATATCTTTTTTTTTTTTTAATTGAATAAATTACATTTAAATAGGAGGGGAAAATTCTCCTGGAGAACCTGACTGCAGTCAATGCCTTAAATCTTAAAACAGTGGTTCCCACTGTTGCCTATGAATGAATACCACTAAAACTGAACACACCTGTTCTTGTGATTTAATCCTGGCTCGACAGATGACCAAATAAGATGCCAAGGTTGAAGGAAGTGTCTATGAAACATCTTCCTTTCTAAGCTGTCCAACTGTTTACAAGTCCTTCTACTAATAAAATAAGGATATACCTTAATTTACATACCTACCTACCTTAGGTGCTTTTCACAGTATCATATTTATCAGTGGGATGTCTTAAGTCTCTTTCTGAAATGCCAGGATATCTTCATACCATTACAGTAGAGTTAACTATTTTGTGTGAAGTGACCCAATAACTTCAATGTGGACTGCTTACAAATATTGGCCAATGACTAACTAGGTTCTCTGGGATCCAACAAGGTTTATTCATCCATTTATAACTTAAACATTAAATTTCGCTTAATCATTGTCTGTCATTTCCAGGGAAGAATGCCAAAGATGAGCAGAAAATAACATGCTGTACTGCCTGCTTCACCCACAGGTTGAGGAGTAATAGTGGATGAACATCAGAAAATCATCATCATTTATTGGTTTAAATAAATCTATAAATTCAGAATGGAAATCTGAAATATGCTGGAACTAGGGACAAATCTTTTAGAGACTACAGTGAAACAGGATATTCTTTAAATGAATAGTCACTTTGGCAAACTGAGGGTAGAAACTTAAGGTAAGAATTTTCAGTTTACTGGCTCTTGTTTTCTGTATTGTTTTCTAGGCATTACTTTACTCCCAAAAAACAGGCCAGCAATGGACATGGCACAAAACCCAAGGTGATGGACCTTGCTGGATCTCTCCTGGAGAAGCAGCCAAGGTATGAAAGTTTAGAAATGAAGAGCAGGGTGGGTGGGAAGAGACAGTAACTCTGTGTGAAATGGAGACAACAAAGAATCCTGGATGAGGAAGTTTCAATAAGTACAAGGGAAAATTACTAACTGCAAGAAACAAAAGATTTGAGAACTTTCCCTTTCCTTATCTTTAAAGGGGCATAACACCAGTTAAAAATTGCAAATCTGCTTTTTTGTTCTTGTGATTTAGTCTCTGGTAAGCAATGTTTGGCTTATGTTAGGGAAACTGGCTTGAAAAATTTTGTGTTAACATTTCCTGAATGAGGAAAACCTTTCTACATATACTGTAGCCTGCTTTGGTTCTCTCCTACTTCTGCCTAAATTAGACTAAGGAAGTTTTGTGCAAGGTCCTGTAAAACTTCAGTGACTGGTTACAGAGGAAGAAATGGAAAAACTTACTTTAAACCTAGGATTCTGTTACACAGAAGTTAAATAAAGAAACAGTGAAACACAAACAAGTGATGGAAGCGTGAGAAAACATAACATGGAGCTCACTTTCATGTGACTGTATAATATATATACTGTATAATATAATACATAAACGAGTTGCTTAAGCAGGTATTAATTGGATATTTATAAATTTTTAGGAAGCTCTTATGATTGTATTTATATAAAAAATGCTGGAACAATTTATAACTTAAAATTGTCTTTTCCTTCTCTTTGAAATGGCAGGTGCAGATTTAAGAAAAAAAAGCTAAATGAGCAACTCAAGTGAAAAGATCAATACTAAGGAATTCAATTAAATTTCTCTCACAGGGGGTTTGCTCCAAATCTCATTGAAGTCAACAGAAAGATTCCCACTGACTTTGGTGGGGTTTTGATGAGACCCAGGGGACACAACCAGAGAGGGCCCCATCAGTGTTTTGCTGACTGAGAGCCCTTCCTGTGAGTCACCTTCTTTTTTTATTTTTTTTTTTTCCTTAAGAGAAACCATTTTTTCTTTTCTCAGACCCTCACTTTAGGTTTGTGGGTTGAACCTCGTCATATTCTGATAATTAAAACTTCCTCAAATCTTCTAATTAAATTCACTGTTTCTCTTGTGTCCTGGTCCATTCTAATCCCAAACAAAATTCCCATGTTTATGCAAAATATTAGCTGGTTTTATTTTTATTAGAGGCATGCTTTATTAATCTTAATAAATCAGTTTTTTGCTTGGTTTTTGACTTCCTCTCAAGTAAAACAGGGATTGACTCTGCAGTAACACTGTTTATGTCATGCCTGAATAGTTTAAGGTGAGTCTTTGAGTAGTTTTATTGCTTTTGTTTATATAGGTAAACCCAATCTGCACATTTGAAATGATTGATGAAGTGCAGTCCCACTTGGAGTGTTTGTCATCATTCATGTGCTGAAGTGACATTTCTTTATGTATTTTGGCATAAACATATGCAACTACTGGCAAAGCATTTGACCCTGGAGTCTGACTATTTGTCATTCTAATCTTTTTTTTTCTACCCCAAAGTCAGGCAAGTTACTGTATATTCTATCTGCATTCACATTGCTAATTATTCAAGAGACAGTAAAACAGTCCTGTGGCTGGAATAGCATAAATTGCTGAATGTGCACTCTTCTTTTCACAAGTTAGGTATTTTGCTGCAATATAAATAAACTTGGGATGTGTGTAAATGTCAGGAGCAACAGCCATAGTGAGCTAGAGTGGCTTTTCAATAAAATCTGAAGGCTATGCTTTGCCAATAGAATAAGGCAAAACACTATGCTTGGAGTTTAGAAGATCAAATGTGAGTAGAGATTAAGTAAAATACATTAAATACAACTTGGAATATAATTTTCCAATAACACAGTTACAATGAAAAGCAAGTAACCAATAATTCACATTATATGGACAGAGATAAATGGATGGTGCCTTAACCTCCAGGCTCAGGGTTCAGACTCTGTGTTGTCTTGTTGGAAAACAGCTGATTATTTATAGGGGAAAATGTCAGAAAAAGAAATTAAACTGTAAAGTAATTTTCCCCAGAAAGCAATCACATGCCATTTATAAAATGTTTCAACTTTTTTTAACCAAGAGTCATAAAAATGTGATACCTCATCACAACTTACTTGCCTAAATAAAAATTCTTAATATTGCATATGTAACCACAATAAATGAGATATATTTGAATATAGAGCCAAAATGATGAATATGATTAAGAGAAAATCAGTCCCAATTCTTAGATCAGGGAATATGGGACCTGAAATGATGTATTTAAATAGCTTTCATTCTAAACTTGTATAATACTTTCTAAATTTGAATTAACATGACATGAAATTGTCTTTTTTTATTAAGTGATATAAGTGTGGGCTCTGTTGGGATGGTCCCAAATTTCAACAGATTCACATGCAAAGAAATATCATATCAATATCATAGAAATATACAAAGAAATATATACAAATATATAAAATAACATACAGAAATACAGCGTGCTAGTTAAAGTTTAAGTCTTGGTTTAAAATATTCACCTAGAGGAACAGAAGAGAAGACGACCCCTAGCTGCACATGAAATGAGAAAAGATGTCCATGTGTATCTGAGTCCATATCTAGAGGATGATTAGCTCCAGAGTGGCTGAGGATTTCTGTAGTTTTCACCAACAGAAGTGGCTGGAAGTGGTCAGTTCATTTGTCCACATACAAACTTCTCAATTGCCTTGAAATCTCCATCTGTCTCCAGCAGCCAGAGAGCTGAAGTACTTCTATGAAAAAGAGGTACTAAAAAGATATTCATATATCATCTTGAACCAAATTCCATGCTCATATAAGAAAAAAAATCCCACTTAGATAAGGTACATACTTTTACTATCTCTCAATTCATACTAGGCCATGAATTCAGGTTTTATTAATATAGAGTGTAGTAATAACATGTCTGTTATTACCATTTTAACATACAAATACAACATAATATATTCTATAGGTACAAATACCTGTACACAAGAGTTCAGCATAAAACCATAAAGTTTAAGGCACACATTTCTGATTTTTTCCAGAAGTTTCTGAAAGACAGGGAAGCTAAGTATTTAGAGCTACATCTATTCTCCATGCTCTGAGATTAATAACTATAGCTATCTGCATTTTTCTTCTCTTCTCTCCTTCTCTTTTATCTATATAAAGACAGCTTTATATAGTTTTTCCTATTACACTTGAGAAGGACATAGTTTCTCTATTAAAATTTTACTACGTTTCACTCATGGTATTAAATAGAATCTATTTTGAGCATTTTTTTTGAGTACCAAAAAAACCCAGACAAAGGTTACCATCATGTTCAGAGACATTCTTTTATTCTCCTTCTCCCCCATCAAAATAACCCTAACATAAAAATGGAGCGAAGATGAGAAATGGTTTGGATTTTTTTCACAGGGAATACTTGCCCTTTCAGTGATGATACACTTCATTGTACTTTTTGTTATAGGAAATGACATGTAGTTGGAAAAATCTCTGAGAAATGCTTCTCATTATCAAATCACTGTATGCAGTAAATGTATCGTGGCACTGCTAAAACCCATGATACAAACTAACCATTTCTGTAAAGTTAGATTAGCAAACAATGTGCTGCAGGTGCACAGTTGTCTTACCTCTGACTTTTTTTCTAGAATAGAGCTCACATAAATGATGGATCAAAATATTTGAGGGCTGGAGAGGAAAGACAATGTTACTTCTCAGTCTTGTCTCTCCATCTGGATTTTTTTCTCAACTTATATTCCTTCTTCAATGTCACTGTTTTGGAATATGTAATAATATGTTGCATTAGATATGCAACAAGTCATGTGTAAAGTAGATACAGTGCCACTTTAAGTGAATGTGTCTCTTGATAAAAGAATGTATCCCAATTACATTAATCCATTAATGGTTCATTTCCTTAGATAATTGGCTACTTATGTGCATCTTTATTTGCATCCACTAAATACATAGCCTGGAGTTACCAGTGTGTGTGTTAAGGCTAATGATTTCATCCTAGGTTAATACGTCCAAAATAGGACCAGTTAAAGCAATGTAATATTAATTAATAGGTTCAAAAAAAAAAAAAAAAAAAAAAACGAAAAACAAAAACAACAACAAAACAAAACAAAAAAAAACAAAAGCTTGCTTGCTTGCAGTTTTAAGTTAATTCCTTAACTTTTGAGTTCTTCTTTACTACTATGTAAAGAAAATGTCCCATTTAGCTACTGCATTAAAAGTACAACTTTAAAATTAATTTGTCATTTGTATTTTGTGATGGTGAACTAATATTAAAAATAATAAAAACCACTATTTTGTAATTTAGATGTTGAATTTTGTACCTGTTACTAGGGAAAATTTCATTTCTCAGCTAACTGTTAGATTTTTTTCCATTCTCAGGAGAATCTCTCATATTCATTCTTTTGCAAAGATATGGTCTGGTATATTAGAGTTAAATGCCAGGTCTCATGTTTCAGAAGTTGTGATAAAGTCTGATCTTAGTTTCCAAATTTTGGCTTATTTATAAAAATTCAAAAATTGTTTCATGTTTTTCTATCTGTTGCTGATGTCAACACATAGGTGCACTGATAATTTTTTTCTCTTTACAGATGTACAATTATTCAAAAGTGCCTGAATAAATGAAAAAAAATCCCTTATTTTGCAGCAAATTAGTCTCCAAATTTCCTCTTCTTGTCTCTTCTCCCTTTCAATACATCTCATTTTCAGTTTTACTTTCATATATTCTTTATCCTTTTGGAAGAGATGTCAAGTGTCCCAAATATTGACCAAGCCTCTGAAATTCTGGTAATGCCCTTCTCCTGAAGCACCAAGGATGTCTCAGAGCCCAGATTCCCAGAGATACTATACTCCATCTTCTAAAAGTTCATCAAAGAGATCATGGTATGTTCCATCCTCTCATGTGCCTGAGATATGTATTATGGAATTTACTCTTCCCTGTTAAAACTGAAAATTATATTCTTCAATAAATGAAAAGCATGCGTTCTGCAGAATTCTTCGGCATTTGGGTTTTGTGCATTTCCTTGTTTACAAAAAGCAAATGACCCAAGCCCCAGAGTGTTTCAGCTCTTAGTGAACCTCAAGGAAGAAATTAAAACAAGTCCTGCAACAAGTATTGTAGAGGTCATCAGGTCAGGTAATCACAATCACCCCCTCTGGCTTTAGAAATCTGTGGAATGCCAAGTGCTCTAGTGTAGAAGTAGCCTCTTGTAGGAGTTCAGATTCAATGACTGCTTCTTGTTTCAGGCAACAACTCACTTCTGAAGAACGAAAGGTCCACCAAGTCATACTTTCTGCTGTGAGACAAAGAAAAGAGTTGCAACATTTGATCTCAGAATTTCTGCCAGCCCAGAAAAATGGAACTTCTGATGACAATTGAATCGCTCTTCCAAAGTATATAATGTTTTTCTTGCACAGTTACATGAACCTAATAACCATATCAATCAGGGTTCTTGAAAGTAAAGCAATATATTCTACTAAAGTGTATGAGGAGATATTGAGGTTAAGAATGTGTTAGAATTTCTGGATGGATGACAAGGTTTTGTTGTTTTTTTTATTTACTTGAAAGTTAACTGACAATAGGAAGAAACTGAGAAATACTAAGCAAAGTATGCTCAGAGAAGGAACTGAAATTTGCAAAGAAAAGGAAAAATCACATACATGGAAATTCTTTTTCACGTACTCCTGGATTTAAACATAAACAGATAAATCTATGTAGATTTATAGTAAGGATAGCATGACTGCAGCAATTGCACCCATTTGGTATATTAGGAATTGAAAATGTCATAGTGGCAAGAAGTTTCAGTATGTTCATGAGCTAAGGGTATAGCAATGAGCTGTTGGTCCCTGAAAACCAGCAAAAACCCTACATTTTTGGAAGAAAAAAGCCTGAAAGATAGGAGAAGTTGGTAAAACAGTCACAGAAGTACAGATTGATGTCCAGCTCTTGGTTCATGAGTCCTTACAAAGACTCTTGGACAGCAGCAAGGAATTTCATTCGTACAAAAAAATTAAATGTAATCTTTTGTCTCAAGTTATTCAAACTAACCCTACAACTACTTGACACTGCTGTTTCATGCTCCTGATTTTCCCCTTATTGCTAAAATGGAGCTACCCTTTGTTTTGGATTTTTATCCTCCTTGATGAATTGGTCTTCTCACTCCAATTCTCTGGACAGAGGGGACCACTCTCCCTACAGATCCTATTGAATGACTCTCAAATGAATGTCAGTTCTCTCAGCTCTCTTCAGGGTAAAGCTTCACAAAAATGTTGAGTATTTTAAGACATAACAAAACGAGTATTCAGGATTCAGCCTCCAAACTTGCAAACCAACAAGTTACCCAACTATTAAAGTTATTAAAGTGCTCAAGGCATTTGCAACTCACACTGCCCCAGTTCCCACTTCCAACGATTCTCAAAAGTATCTCCCTAAAAGCAGGTGTCACTTCAATATAAAACTGCAGATGGAAGAGGTTTGCTTTGCTTTTATGACCTTGCACAGCAGAAGAAACTGAAAGTTGCTCATCCTTACTAAAGTGTCCTCACTTTTGTTTTGTTGCTTAGACAACAGCCATTGATACACTGACTGGAAGCATTTACCATTCAGCCTTCACAAAAGAACGCAGAAATTCACCCCAGTCTTTCAGAACTGATAGATAAGAAACTGTGCAGAGGTGGTTTTGTGTCCTTGTTAGCCCAAGGATGAAAAAAAAACAGATTAACAATATGGCCACATTTGAGAACATGAAGTCCTGAAAGCTGCTTTTCATGAACTGCCACAAGAAAAAACAAAGAAACAAACAAAAACCAAATAAATAAAAACAAACACACCAAACAAAAACAAAAAACAAAACCACAATAAACCCTGTCTATAGTTTGGACGATGAGCACCTGGAGATCACTGAAGACACTGGAGATCAAGCTTCAAGGCAACCACAGAAGTGTTGTCACTTCTCTTAAGACTTGCCAGAAAGTTCATGTCCTTGAGCTTTAAGAAAAACGTATATTTGTATGGTTTCACAGCTCCTTGCTGGGGTAAGCAACTGTGTTTTTTTCTGTGGAAGCCTGGTGTTTCTCTGGAATTCACAGATGATGCAGAGCTAAGGAACTGTTTGGGCATAGAGCAATGCGGGCAGAGGGAAGTGATTCTGGTGATCAGTATAGACAAGGATTGAGAAGCCTTGGACTTAACCATGTCCCTAGTTTAACACTAGAAAAAAATAAAGCATGTTCAAGCCTCTGCTTCAGGTCAGTCAGGTTATTTATTATCATCAAAAACTTCAGACATGAGCTCATCTTAATATAGAAGGAGAAACTTTCACATAAGTAAAAAATTTTTGTGGAATGACAAGTCTTTCCACTACAGTTTCAAACGAGATCCCCATATTAGAACACTATGCAGTGCTCACATTAAACTAAGTACCAAAAAAACCCCAAACACCTATTTGGTTTACATAAATGTCTACAGTGCTTTTTGATGTTATAAAAGATAAGAACAAAGACTCAAGAACTTTGCATCTGTTCCTTGTCAACCTCTCCCACTCTCTGATCTGAATAGAGTGCTCAGTGACTATGTCTGCATTAGCAAGTAATTTAGCACAACAGGAGTAGATCAGGAGGCCAAAGCAGGTGATGATGAGATCGTCACACTTGTTATATGCGTTTCAGGAGCTCTGCTTCACACAAGATTTAACCTTGTCCCCTGAACTGAACATCCCAACCATGCATATAGAGTAATGCTGTTCAGAGAAGCAGCCACTGGTGTTCCTGTTAGTGATGGGGTCACACTTTGTGCACACATGGGTTCTCCAAGAAGAATCCAGCTCATTCATCAAAATGACTCTATGAAGCAAAACAACCTTCAGTTAGTGAGAGATTCAGGAGGTTTAATTCAAAAATAGATTAGTGCTCAGACTAAAACATTAATGCAGACACAACCTGCATGACTTTATGGAGAAGCTGAATATTTGAGACTGTGAGTGTGAATCTTGAATTAAATATTAGCACTGAATACAATTCAAAACTGCCTTTATTTCAAAGTGTACATAAGAATTTATTTTTAAAATGTTAAAGAAGCAACGAGATGCTTCAGCATTCTGCATGAAAAGAATTTTTTGGAGATTAATAAAATATTTGGCAAGTGTCAAAAAAACAATTAAAAATTGTCTGCATTATCTAACTTATTTTCAATGAAAAATTACAAAATTTTTGAAGGGTTTTTCTTCTGTCCTCTGATGGCTGTTAAGACAACATTGACTTTTTGTAACATTTTTGCCTATGATTGGGTAACACCTTTGTGTGTTTTGAGCTCATGTTCACTTTAAGAAAGCACCTAAAAGTCTAAACATACGTTTGTAACTCCATAAACTCTTCCACTCCAAATCCCACTGTTCTCTTTCTCCCTCATCCAAACAAGACCATGACTTCTAGTTCTCCTCCAGCAGACCAAATCTAGAGTATGTCTCCTTTCATCTTTGGAGAGATTGTGTCTGTTGATTACCTTACCAGCTCATCAAGACATGAGAATATCACCTTTTCACCCTAAATGTTTTTTGTAAGTCTGAAACTTCTCTCTCTCCAGAACCTCTTTTCTCTTCTCTAACACATATCTGAGTGTTGGCATTTTCTTCTTATCATGCCCATAATTACTCCACTTGGTATAATTTCTTTTAACTTTTAAAGTGGACTGAGTCAAAATAAAGTGTGCTGAAATTACTTTGCCATACAAGACTGAGAAAGAGATGTCTAAATGTTTCCAACCATAAAAACTAACCTCATCTAAACCAAAATGTAATGTTATTCAAAGTTTTAGAGAATAGACGGCAAATAGTCTGATCCTTTCCAGGCACAGAAATTAAAATTAAAATCCTTGATTCCATTCAAGAAGATACTGGAAACATCCTTTTGGAACATGAACTGGAAATAAAAACTTTAAGCTTCTGAACTGAAGGGGGGAGGTTGAACTTTTTTGCCCCTAGTGGAAACAAGGATTTTAGTGAACTACTTTTTTGTATTTGGAAAAGGAAAATCTGTCTGTCTTCTATTTTAAAAAAGCTTTGAAGTAGGAATTTGTTGGAATTTTCGAAGTGAAATGGGTTTCAGAGAAGGATCGCAACTTCTTGAATGAGTTAACAACTTTTGTTGGCTTTTTACAGTGAAAATTAAAATTCCTTGTCTGGTCCTTAACCAGTTTGAAATAGCTTCCTTACGGCAGTTGCACATAGGTGAATTGAGTCTCTTTTAAGATTATGTCTTCCATTTCTTATATTCAAATAACACAAGTTCACTATCATTGTTATTAAAAACAAACCCAACCACTCCTTAAGAATATACAGGTGAGATGTAGTTGTCATTTCATGTCACAGTTGGCCAATCAAGGTGCCCCTTATTCACATCAGTCTTAGGCGTTCATGAGTAATGACCTGACTGGTATGTACACTAAGGCACTACTGAATATTTTACTAACAGATGACACAGAATTAAGTTACACAACATCTACTCACTAACGTTGTATAGTGGTGTATTTTGCTTTTCTGTTTAGAAATATACTTAAGCCAGAGACTCAAGAACCGGTGTTTTGCACTCTGCATCTTTCTTCAAAAGCTTAAGAAGTTTTGTATCTGCAGGTTACATCCTCTCTCCTCATCAACATTTCTTTAGAATATGAACTCTTATACTTCCTATATTAGAAACAGAAAAATCCCATTAAAAGATTCTAAAAACTGAGGATTAGAATCTTTCTACTGACACTACTCCATATTTTCCTGAGATAAATCAGATATTCTCTTCTGCTTAGGCTTATATGTCTCCTTTAGATGTTTAATAAGAAACAAAAGAAATATAAATCTTATTTGCCCCGAATCTGCTGCAGGCTGAACTTAGTCCTAATAAAACAAATGTGGAGTTTCTAAGGTGCAACATTAAATTACTGAAAGCTCCCACTAGAGACATATAAAGAATAGGACAGAAAAAAGCAATGCTGATGATACGATTTTGTGTGGCCCTAGCAGTCTCATGAACTTCCCTGTCCAGCCTTTAGCTTGATGTGATTTGATTTCTAGATGTAGGTCTTTATGTGTCTACTTTAATTCAGCAGTCTGAAAACTATTTAACACAAAATTTTAAAGAAATGATCTTTCTAGCACAATGCTGCAACATTAGAGTAGTTCAGAATATTTTCTGCTTAAATTCTCCTTTGCCAAAAGAATCCAACCTCAGTACACACACACTGTGGAAGTTTTGAAGAGCTAACAAGATACAGCCCTGAGCAGTATGGTCTGTTCACGGAGCTGACCCTGCAGGAGGCTGAACTAGAGACCAGGGCAGTTCCAACCTGAACTGACCTGCAAGCTATTAACCACTTCTTCTTTCTTTGCATCTGATTATCTCAGTTGTTTCTTTTTTTCTAAACTCATAAATACTTCTCCTTTTTAAAATAAAAAAAAAAAACAACCAACCAACCAAACAAACAAAAAAACCCCCACAAAAACATAACAAAAAACCTCCCATTTTCATAGCGAAGTAACACAAGGTCATTTCACCTGTGAAAACAGTATGTACCCTGTTTGCCAAAGCCCCACATGTGGAGAAGCTGGACTCTCTTACTGTGTGCTAAACCTAACCCAACTACTATGCCAAACACCTAGTCCTCATTTTCCTCACAAGATTTCCTTCCTCAACTACTCTGCCTTGTTCCTTTTTCCCGCATAGCTCCAAGTTACTAAGTCTGTGCCCCAAAACTCAGCCCTCCTTGGTGAAGCTCTAGTCAGTTCCAGATGGACATTCCTCCTGGATTACTGCATTTGGTGCTGTGAGCAAAGCCAGGAGAGAAGAAGGGAAAAAACCTGTAGCCCAAGGCAGCAAGTTACCACTGATCACCTGCCTGGAAGATGCCACCACTGTTATGTGACAGCTGCCTATGCAAAGAATCCTACCCTAATGCTCAGAAAGTACAACTAGAGCAGTTTGAGGAATTTTTAACTAGATACTCATTTTTTACCCATGACTATAATCCTCAGTAAATACTTTCTTCTGTGTTTAGATTCGGGTTTTTATATACACATATTATGTTTCAGAATAGCGATAAAAGACTCTAGGGCAGTGTGTTTCTGAAAATATACTCTTTTTTCAAATGTATCTTTCAAGAGCTGGTAGTCACTTGGCCTTGAGCTTCGTGTCTTACACCACCCACAGCTTTTTAAAATTGCCACAACACAATGCTCTGTGGCTCAATTAAAGGACGCGTTAGGGAGTGACTAAGCTGTAGCAGTAAATACTGCAGCATTTCTTCCTTCCTTGAACTGAGGTGGTCTGGCTCTTTTGAGGAAGATACATGTTTGTGAAGTGTGCCCTGAGGCTTACTGCCACGCATTGCATTGCCAGGTTGCACGGCCTGAAACTGAAACCACCTATTCTTGGATTGCTTAAAAGGAAAATGAGGTAAGTGGAAAGCGGCTGCTAAAGATGTTCGGTTTGTTCTGCCCTTTGTAAATTTCTTGTGATGTTATTCTTGTTCAAATACCCTCTCTGGGCTACAGCTAATGGAGAAATAAAAGGAACTTTCCTTGCCTTTTTGATTGGTCTTCCTGGTTTTCATTCATGGATGTCTTTATGATTCTCCTATATTCATTCTTCAAGGTTGTCTCTGCAATTATGACACATTATTGAAGCAATTCAAAATAATATATAGACTTCTTAGCATTTCCTCTCTACTGATGGCTTCGTTGTCCTTTCTCTTTTTCTTTTCTTTTTTTTTTTTTTTTTTTTTTGATGATGAAACACAGTTAAAAGTAGTCAGTGCTTATTCAGTTTTGTCCATGTTCTTTGACTTACCCTCTTAGTACTATTCTTGGTTTAGTGAAGTATAGGATGCAAAGCTATTTATAAGTGTTTCTTTTCAGAGTACACAAAAACAAATAGCAAACCAGCAAAAGCAAAGGCTACAACAGTACAGAACAACACTAGCTTTTTTATATTTTCCTACCTATTCTTTATGAAGCAGAAGGAACCAGCTCAGCTGGGTATCACTCATCACAAGACACTGGTTTGATTTCTGCACGTGGCAGAAGTAAAAGGCTTAACTATGTAGGGCCTTCCTTCTTCAAAGGAAGAAATTGGTCAGAATTTCTTTTACTTGATCAAATTCTAATGAGGAATGAGTAAAATGTTAAAAAAACTACTTGGCATCTTTCTGTCAGTCTCTTGCAACCAAGAGTATTATCAGAAAATAGGAGAATACTGACCAAAGTGTACAGACTGAAAAGCCTCACTTTGAACACCAATATCCTTACAAGGGATGCTTTTGACCTGCAAATCCTGCTTCTTTTACTCGAATTAGAGGATTTTATCATCTTTGAAGATGCTCTCATTGCTCATATATGGATTCAGATGATAATTTTAAGGGACCTTTAAATCTCTTCTGTAGAAGAACAAGAAACTTGACCTATAAATAAGATCAAGAGAGGCAGAATTAAAATAATACCTTAAAGGAAAATATTTCTGATTCCCATGAGGCACAAACTTAAAGTTCTGGAATTGTAGCAAATATACAGTGATTTCTTAAAATAATAAAGTGGGACACATTGTAAAGCAGCAACTATGTAATTGAGAACCATCTGTCTCAGAAATTAAAAGTAAGAATATTTCCTGTGGTCTGGAGAACTTAAGGGAATGAAACTGATTTTCCAACTATTATCTTTGAAAATAGCTTAATGAAATATGCAAAGAATTCTACAACTAATACACTGAATAAATGCAAAGGAAAAATAGATGAACAGTGTTATTTCTTCAATAAACAGCACATGTCAGTAAATGAGGATTAAGTGATATGCCTTGTAACTTACTTTTTATGATTATCATTGAGATTTCAAAATCCACTTTCAATTCAAATGCTACAAATCATCTGCATTTTTTATTTTTTAATGAAGTGTGATTAATCAATACATAATGTTCAGACTGACTGCTTGAAAAACTTTCTCTCTTAAATGGAAATAATGAACCAGAAGACTAAAACAAACAGAGGGCAAGTGATTGTAAACCTTACAGACTCATCTGTATTAAATCCAAATATTTCTGATAATTGAATCTCTTATAAAAAGAGGATATGGACAATTGTTGAAAACTGTAGTAATTTATAAGGAGTGCAATTGTTAAGCAGAATGAAAGGCTCCAATCTATTTTATTATGCACCTCTCTGGGACTACACCCAGGCTTCTTGAGGTGGAAGTGCAACAACTTTGAGTGACACAGAGCACCTTTAGAATGAAAGCAGGGGGGCTGCCCTTCTTTCTTTGTATATTAGCTCCCAGAAAACCTTCAGAGTTACATGTAACTCAAGAGACCCTAGCATTATAAGTTGGAATAGATAGTCCATTAGCCATGTGTTAGAACAGCAAGAGTCTCGTAAGGTTATAGTTGCTTGTTGACCTTCAAAAGCTTTGCAGAAGAATATGAAAAGCAGAGAGAGGCCTGAACATTGTATTTAGTGTAGATTCTTTCACCACCTTATCCTACCTTTCCTTGTAAAGAATTTGCTGTTGTCTAGCCAACAATATTTTATCTAGGGTACAGCAAGGACATGCTTGAACACTTTTCACTTAGAAACGTGTTTCATAAAATGTGAACTTGAAGTGTGGTGACTTGTATGTACACAATTTTAAAGAATATCTATTTTTAGGATTTTTTGGTTTTCCAGTATGCTTCAAGTGTAATGTGAACGTCTCTTGTTTAGTAGTCAAAGAAAACTGTATTCTGTTTCTAAAGAAAACATTTCCACACTGTCTGCATCTCAGTGCAACGTTTCTGGCTTTAGATGCTTGAAGTCTGCTGAAATACAATTTTTAAAGTTGAAAAAGAAATGCAGTTGTAACAAGACTTAGTAAACAATTTTAATCCAGTAACGGAGCATGTTTTCTTATAGGCATCAGTGACTGAATGCTTTGTCCTTAAGGAAATTAAAAGGAATCATCTTAATGAATCTCTGTATACAAGCTTCAAACTATTTCATTTCCTGTTTTTAACCCTTATACTAAATTTGGACTTATCTCCTAAAGCTTATGGGAGTCAATAGTACTTGAGTCTGATGGATATCTCAACTGGAGATTGGATATTTTTCTCACCTGTTTCTCACCTTTAGCATATTTTTGTAACTTCTGTCCTGATCAAATGTTGAAATAATATTCAGACAGAGACCCTTATTGTTGTTTTTTACTTTTCAGGACATTCTGAGATACTATCCAGCTTTACTAGCATATTATATTCTTAATTTATGCATGGAACTGTGATTAGCATTACTGGGAGTTGCATACTAAGTACAGGAGAGAAAATAAACCAACTTTCTAAATGACATGAACATTGACAGGTATGAGGTAAACTATTAAGCTGCAGAGAAAAAATTTGCTGATTATGGTGAATTTTTCCATATTTGTTTAATAAATCAGTCTTTTAAGTTTTAGATATTTGCATCTCAGATGCCCTATCAGACCTTCCTAGCATGGACAGGGACATCTTCAACTAAAACAGGTCACTCAAATCCCCATCCAGCCTGACCTTGAACACTTCCAATGATGGAGCATCCACAACTGGGCAACCTGTCCCAGTGACTCACCATGTTCATCATAAAAAATTTCTTCCTTATGTCCAATCTAAGCCTAGCCTCTTTCAATTTAAAGTCATTACCCCTTGTCCTGTAACTACAGGCCTTGGTAAAAATTAGAAGGAAAAGAAGAAGGAAATGGAAAGCAAGAAAAGCTGACTCCTTCCTTTTACCAGGGGTGCAGCACCATCCTGTTTGTTCTGATTGACACCATGAAACAGGGAGGAGATTCCTCTACTTGGAGTGGGTTACATTAGGACCTGAACTTTCCTCATAGCCACTCTGCACCTGGACTTTGTTACTCTTATAAAGGTGTGAAATCACTCCAGAGAATCAGAGCTGAAGAGTGTTGATTTTATAAACTTTGTAATAGAGATTAAACGCAGTACCTATTCTTAGCAGTAATAGATGGTAGTGTGTTGTGCATGCTGTGCAAAATTAAGGTCATACATACGTAAATCATAATTAAAAAATGGACCTGTAATGGAAATGAGTTGTATAAGTGAGATTTTTTTAAGGCCATAAAATCTGAACTATGGTTTCTGCTCTACATACCTATGTCTATCTCTCCGATCAAGTCAGTTTTCATTCGTTTCATCAAAACAATATTTCTATAAACATGCTCTTTCTGAAAAAGCAAGGAAATCAATTAGCTTAGGGTAGGATAGTCTCCCAGCAGATGGGAATGCTCAGCAAAATGCAGACTAAACCCGATATATCCTGTGATTCAGATTTCCTTTTTCCATTGCTGTTGGTTAAATTTGATGTTGTGAAAGAAAATTGCATGGTAAAAATCTGCTTAGTGGCATGTATCATCCTATATTCATACCTTCTTCACTCAGGTATCCTGACTAGGAGATATGTCTGCTAAGAAGGTGCTGTAGCAACTCTGTTTTGCTTAACAGGAGCTACCTGATCCAGTGAGGTCTGACAACTAGCTATATTTTCATAGACATATATTTAAGCAATTTGTATGGAAGTATGTAAATAGGTAAATTTTTTCTCTCATGCCCTTCATCTAGCAGTTTAAAGATACAGAAACACATTGCTAGAAGAAGGCTGGGTGGTCATAATATAAGGTATGCTGAGCACTAGGAAATTGCAAAGTATTAACAACAAAACAACTTTGTTGTCACCTGCTCAAGTTTTATGCAACAGAAAAAGTAACTCAGGAAAGTCTATACTGTAAGAAGATGATGTCAGAGACTTTGTCAGATGTATAAATAAATATACAAAGCAAAAGCTGCTATAGTTTGAATATTGATCTAAGCATACCCAGAAAGAAAACCAGGAGAGTCAGAAGAATCATTTGTGACAGCATCCCAGAAGACAAGGAAGCAATGAACATGAATTCAGCCAGTTTTGGTAAGGTGTCAGACAGGAGAGAGACAGCAAATCTAGGCTGGCCATGCCTCAATATGTAGCACAACCAGAGATAACACCAACATCTGACAGCGTTATATGTATTTCTGAGGATATTAGTAGATCTACATAATGACACTAGGCACTGCAGTGCTACTTGAAATTCACTTTTAGTTTAGTCATTAGGATGTTTCAAAGCACCTGTATGTCTGTGCTATGCTGATATTGATTCTTAATTCTTAAGTTTATTTAGAAAAGGAGGATGGGAACAAGTGAACCTGTAAGGTACTGTTTCTAAGGCAATTAGTGCTGGCTGTTTCCCTGTGTAGAAGCTGCTGTTTCACAGAATATTGATCAGCTGGAAGTAGATAAGGCAGAACTGATTATTAAATAATATAAAGGGATTTAAAATGTACACAGTCATGATAGGCAGACTGGGTAGAACCCAAAAATGGCCATTGAGTTTCTACAGAAACTTAAACTTTCATTCAGCTGAAGATCCTTAGTCTTGTAATTTTAGCACCCTGTGATAGTTTACAGCATGGTTTACAGATGCATTTTCAATGCAATGCTAGGTAAATCTACTGTCAGGCTACAGTTATCTTTGTCAGTCTATTTATTTGGATCACCAATGAATAGTATGTCCTTACATAATTCACATCTACTTTATAAACCTTAGCAAAATGCTGACAAATCACCAAGAATATGAAAATGACCACAAAATTTAACCCTTCATCAACTGAGAATGTGAAATGTGTAAAATTTGTAAAAATGTAGAAAGAAAAAATAATGACAGTAATATATAAGTACAATTACACACACAAGAGATGGCTCTGTTTAACATGCTTGTTTTTTCCCCAAATTATTTGCTCCCTGATGATTGACCTAACATCTTTGCAAAACTGCCCTACAAATCTGTTCTAAAAATTAGTGACTATAACAACCAAGAATTAACTTAGTGCAGGAAAAAGTCCATCTTTTAATTATGCAGGAAAAGATAGTGAAATCTGAATGTTTTTCTACATCTCAGATATTTGTTAACCCAACAGTGCTGAAAACTTTTTAAAAAAGAAAAGTGACTCTTATTCTGATTTAACAGTGCAGTCTTATTGACTACAAAAGAGCTACTCCTGATTTATACCAGAGATCAAAATCAGACCCACTTCTTCTATAATATTCTTCCTAACATATCCAGTATGGATGAAAATCTAAGGAATAAGATTTTGAGTATTTATTCACGCATATTTGGCAGCCTTTTCATATTTATTGCTCTAGCAGATATCATTTGAATTTGGTGCCTTTTTTGCTAAACAGTCAAATAACTTGTTTGCTGTATGAATGAGTATTTGATAGCAGATCAGACAAAGATAAGGCATGAGGTATGAGTTTGCAGATCAAATAAAATGACTAAAAGGCCAATTTATCCCTCATGTAACATTGCTGAAGTCAATGAATTTGATCTTTATGTTGAAAATCCAATTTCACACTTAAATAGATTATTTATATCAGAATTGTTTGTTTTTTGTTTAGCACTAGATCTTGTAAGAATACCCTCTGGGATGAGACCAATTAGATATTCACTTGTAACTTTTATACTTGCAATACACAGACAGTTTTTTTCAAATATATCACCAAAACTCATGTCAGGGCAATTCCATTGTGCTTGCACAGTACATATAATGAGTGATCATTAGTCCAGTTAGGGAATGGTAGGGATTTAGATGTGATGTGACACTTGAGTTAGGGAGAATTCAGAGAAATCAAAAAGCCGCACTGATGCCAGGAATTGTGATAAAATACAGTTCTGAAAATGGCAAAACCACAGTATCTCTAAACAAAGCAGGACAAAACTGGACTAAACCAGAGGCTAGAGGAAAAACTTTCTGAGCAAAGAACAGGCAGGTATTTTGTACTATAAAACAGTGAGTGGGACAAGGCAGCTTGCTTCATATGGGCCAACAAGACTTAGGTAACAGAGATGTGCAAGCAGAGAGTAGAAGTACATTCTAGTAACACAACAAGCTCAGGGGTATATTAATGAGCAAACCAAACCAAACCAAAACAAACAAACAAAAAAAACCCAACCAAAAACTGGGGAAATTGGTACAGAAAGAAAGCCTTCAGTCTTTATGTCTTCTGTATCTGGGTTCCAAGCCACAGTGGAAGCTGTGAACAGCTGCAGGTCACCATTCCATCTCCAAATTCTCAGTCTCCAACACTCCTGTCAGTTTGGCTCCTTTCTTCACTAAAGATTGTATATGTTTCATCCTGTTTTCCTAATTGGTCCTGCATCTATTCCTTCTTGAACATCCTCAGACTGTTTCTCCCTAAAGGCTTTCAACTACAGAATCCTTGTGGGACAATGGGCAAAACATATAGTTTGGATTTGCTCCAACTCTTTAGAGATGCAAGATTTAAAAATACCACCTGCAGCAAATCATATCACTTTATATGATTTTCAGTCTTCATGCGTTTTAATCGGATGTGGTCAAAATATTTCAAAATATGAGCAAGGATTTAGGACACCAGTCTTAATCTTTCTGTTCATTGGAAAAATTTCTGACATGCTGCATTTTCTGCAAGTTCTTTGACAAATCTGGTTTGGAATGGGTTTACATCTAAACAGTAGCCTATCTCAGAGTGCTGAGATATTGTTCAGAACTCAGTAAGGTCTCTAGATTGCAAGTAGCTTTTCTTGTGGTGCAAAGAAATTGCTACTACTGTGCTGTCTGCGTTTGTAAAAAGATACCTTATTAAAAATCTTGACAGTCTACTGAAGTCACAAACACCTTATTTGCTGAACAAGATGAGCATTCAGAATTCCAGGACATGAGGTCATGTTCATCCTGCATTGGAAGCTTACCACTTGCTAAATAAGAAGTTGGTTTGCTACATACACTATTGAATGGTTTGGATTTATCTCATTTCCAATGCAGCATCAGGACAACAAAGCTACTGAAGAATCTACATCACCCCAAAGTACAGGTCTCTTTAGTAGCTTTATCAGTGATCTGGATGAGGGAATCAAGTGCACCCTCAGTAAGTTTGCACCTGACACTAAGTTGGGAGGGAGTGTTCATCTTCCTGACAGATCTGGACAGTCTGGATTCATGGGCCAAAGCAAATTATATGAGGTTCAAGAAGGCAAAATGCTGTGTCCTGCACTCCAATCAGAATAACCCCAGGCAATGCTGCAGGCTAGGAGAAGAATAGCTGAAAAGCTTCCCAGTGAAAAAGGACCTGCTGATATTGCCCAACAGCTGTCTGAATATGAGCCAGGAAAGCCAACAGCATCCTGGCCTGTATCAGGAATAGTGTGTCCAGCAGGAGAAGGGAAATGATCTTGTCCCTGTACTCAGCATTGGTGAGGCCACACCTCAAGTACTGTGTTCAGTTTTGGGCCTCTCACTATAAGAAGGACATTATGATGCTGGAGAATGTCCAGAGAGGGTCAACAGAGCTGGTGAAGGGTCTAGAACACAAGTCTTATGAGGAGAGGCTGAGAGAACTAGGGTTGTTTAGACTGGAGAAAGGGAAGCTGAGGGGAGATGTTATTGCTCTCTGCAACTATGTGATAGGAGGATATAGTGGGGTGGGTGTCCATCTCTTTTCCCAAGTAGCAAGTGATAGGACAAGAAGAAATGGCCTCAAGTTGACCAGGGGAAGTTTAGATTGGATATTAGGGACTATTTCTTCACTGAAAGGGTTATTGGGCACTGGAACAGGCTTCCCAGGCAAGTGATCAAGTCACCATCCCTGAAGATATTTAAAAGATATATAGTTGTGGTGCTTAGGGATATGGTTTTGTGTTGGACTTGACAGTGGGATAGGTTAAGGGTTAGACTTGATGATCTTAAAGGTGCTTTCCAATCTGAATGACTCTGTGATTTCATTTATTTAATTAGACAATACTGCAAAGAATTTTGAAACATGTCATTACATCTCTATTCTTACTGACTCAGATGACTTTTAAAACTATAACCTTCTACTTTCTCTGGTCTGCTTTCACCTTCCCAATATTCTAGGTTAAGGTGATTGGTTCAATAGTGTGGGCTTGCACACTGCTAATCCAGGGTTTATTTTATTTTTTATTTATTTTATTTGGAGTAGATACGACCATGTACAACCTTTGATATAAAACATTCAGTTTGATGATGTCTCCTCAACTGGAGGAGGCCAGGTTTCTGTGACTTAAATTTCTGTAGGCCTAAAGGAATGTCTAAAGGTCATCTGTCAGGAAAAACACTTTTTACCTGAGAATATACCTATCTGCAAGTACTCTGGGGTTCTCTTCATGAAGTTCCAATTGCTTTGAAATCCACATAATAACGGATGGCATCTTGAATAGAGAAAACAGAGAGACAGAGAGTATTAAAAACATGTATAATTAGCAGGGAAATTAAGTTAATGTTGAGAGGCAACAGGTGTCTAATTGAGCATCCAAACAATCTCCTCATTTTCATATCTTTTGGGGTTTTTTTCTTTGTTAACTGACAGATGAGAGGTAATGATGATACTGATGAAAAAGTGTAATCAAAAATATCTGAGGAAATCCCACAAATAAGCAAGAAACAGCCAAAAAACTGGCAAGCCTGCTCTCAGTAGCAATCAAAGGGGGCTTTAGATTTAGAAGGAAAAAAAAAAAAAAAAAAAATGAGAGAGAGAAAAAGGCACCATCTGGCATTACCCTTCCCACAAAAATGTCAGACCCTTCTCTTGCTCTGGAAGTACCCAGCCAGCCACACATCAGGGCTTGGAGACCCCAGAGACAGAGTCCTGGGAAACAGTATATCCAACTTTCCAAGATAAGGCATTTTTCCTTCATTATTTCCAATGTTTTAGGGCTCAATTCATACTAATGAAGAGAACTGTCTGTAGAGACAGCTGCTCTAATCCCATGGCAGTGTTAGGAAAAGACCACTTAGACCAATCTTTCTGGGTTTTGTCCCATTTCAGACTTCTTTTCTCCCTAAGCCCCAAAAAGCACAATCAGTCTGGGGATGTAAATGTGTCCTGATTTCAGGAAACTTGCAGAAATGTCTCTAATAAGTATGTTGGTTTAGACTTGAAATAACATGGATTTTTTTCAGGCCATTCAACACATTTATAGCCATTCCACTTTTCTATACCCCAAGTTTTGCTTCCTTCACAGAGTACCCTTATTTGGCATGTAATGATTTCAGAGCTGTTAAATCTTTACATTGTCCGAACAACATGTCAATTAAGGGAGGCATTTTATACAGATTACAAAGATTTGTCTGAGGTGGCCACTGCTTTGTTAAAGCTGTTTTGTGGACATCTTCATAATTAATGGAAAAATCATTAGGAATTCAGTCTTTATTAACCCCTGTAGCTGCAGGGGCCCATTTCATCTTAATTGCATTCATTTGGCACTGGCAGTATTATACAGCATAATCACTAATAAATGATCTTTTAATTTGTACCAATCAAGAGAGCTTGCTTTCATGCCAATATTCCTGTTTCTTTGATGTTGACCTGTCTTGATTTTTGATCATTTGAACTTAAGATGATTTACTGGAAAATCAATATCAATACCAAATCTGCCGTATACATACATCTGTGGTTGAGTTCAATTTGACTGTATTTTGATTGAAATAACTAGTTCTTGATTATCCATTAAGATTTTATGAAATGATCAGGTTGGAACATCTAGTCCTGTATTCTTATTCAAAGGAAAATAATTAGAAACTGTATGAAAAGTGCAGATCTGGGACAGCATTGGAAGTAACACTTCAGATCCCACTAATTAAGCAACTTTGTCTGTAATCTCCTAAAGGCCTCCACCAATAGAGTAATATGTTATTACCCATTTAGAGGGGCCAAGAGGGGCTTTGGCTATACTTGTTAATAAGAACATCTGAGACAGTTTCTCTCATTATACCCCCTGTCAGCGCCGTCTCTGCAGTATAAAATAGCCATCATTGTTCTGTTGGTCAGCTAACCAGAAACCAGACTACTGTAAAAAAATACTTTACAGCTAATTGAAAATGACTGAAACATTCGTTTATCAACCAGTTGCTTTGTGCTGTTTGAAGAAAATATAAAAGTTGGTGAAAGAGGGCAAACATAAATTTCAGTCCTTTTAATTAATACCCCCTACTTGAACTAGAATTACTGACTTAGCTAAAGACAAAATAAAAAAACAATAACAAAAACCTAAAAAATAAAACAAAACAAAAAAAATACAAACCAAACCCAAAAACAAACCCTGAATCCTTACAGCTACTGCTTCAACCTCATGATTATGAATTAAAAGGAAAAAAAATACATACCTTTAATAATATTATAGCACTGAGTCCCTAAATACTGAATTAATTTGAGAATTTACAAGTAAATATGGTAATTACTATGAGCAATACAGGTTTTGTCTAAACTATTACTGCACTGTTACACTGTGATACATCTGCACTACTGGCTATGAAATAAATAAATGATGCGGCTCATTCTGAGGTGGGAGGGAATGAGTTGGACCACTATAGTTCCTCCTGTTCTTGTGTTACTGCCTTGAACCTCACTCTTTTAGTGCTTTGCCTGCAGATACTGCAGATGACCAAGCTCATTCCTCAAGTTTTTGTTGATTTTGGGCTATGAAGTCCAGAACAATCTCCAGTTGCTGAAGGGAGATAAAGCTGAGTATGCATGTGCATGTTCACATGCAAGTCGGATGACATTTCATTTTACGTCACTTCAATTTTCAATGCAAATATTATAAATCCATGAAATTTATAAGCAAGATTAGACAATTGTACTTCATTGAGAAGATACTCAATTGTTGAGATATGTACATGAAGGAAGCAAATAAAATAGCTTTAGCAGTGCCATGCAGTACATCACACAGGAGACTCTTCAGGTTTGGGGGACAGAGAGGAACTCAGAAAACACTTTAATCTGAAACTACAAGCATGAAATAGTTTCCATTAAGCTTGACTTCCTGATTACTGTGTAACATTATCAAAAGGCACACTTAAGGTTGTTTAGGTATCCTAAATATACATTACCATACCTAAGCAAAATGAAATTAATAATGACTGCCTTTAATGTGTGATGCCTGTTTAGTTACTGTGGGATTTCCTTTTTTTTTTACAGGAGTTCTGTGCAGTCATCTGTCTTAAAAGATGTAAGAGTATTCTCAGCTCTAAAATTGCTATATCAGAGCTACTTATTTGGGAATTTTAACAGATAGATATTTATAATAGCAGCTTACATTTCTTACAATCCATTTCTGGCAATTCCAGCTACTGAGTGGATTGCCCAAGACCCCACAAATGAGCTTAATGCACAGCTTTCAGAACAAAAACACTTGCCTTATCTCTGTACAGGCAGGAAGACAATGTTCATTCCAATAATTAACAATTTGCATGCCACTATATTGATGGAAATGCACAGAACTTATTGCACTGAAATAACAGGACAAGGGGCAAATCATCTTTACATATAAATGCCATAGCTCATGATTACTAACATCCCTTTTGGGCACCTCTTCAGATTCCTTACTTATAAGGTTTCTGCTTTTTCTTCATTAACAACTCTAATTTCCCTTTAAGGGTGCAAAGGTTTGTTTATTTTTCATTTTTAGGCCCTAGCTTTTCAAAATATGAGCAATAGTACCCCTAATCCAGAAGATCTTTATGCCCTAATCTTTATCCCATTGCTTATATTTACCTTGTTTAGACTCTGAAGGACAAATTTCTCCAGTTGACCTGAAATGTACTGAGTTATTTTGCTTCTCCAGTCTAAAAGTTAAATTTTTTCATTTTTCTCTCTCAAGGCTTCCCTTAGAGGAAATCACAGACTCTTGCTCATATTTTAATACGTTATTCTAATAGCATGTATTTAAAAACTTTCTTTGTTTGCTGACAGCCTTTTGGTTAAACAGTAGCACATAAATAGTGTATCACCACATAGTTTATATTTTGATATATATCCTTGTAGCAAGCACTATACATGCACACAGATTTCCTTGGTTATTGTAACATTTGCTGCCATACATTGTGTAATTGGACACATTTTATTCTGAATTAAATGATTAATGGTTTTCTTAGAGATATTTTCCATCAGTGCTTAAAATCTTAACTTTTCTTATCAATCGGAGAAGTCGCTAATGCCTCTCTGTGAAACCAATGTGTAAGGGTGTGTATTCACTTTAATAGTCACTCAAGAGAAAAATATCTTTGTTCTAAATAAACACATGCTACTTGTTGTGTATTTCTACATATAGTTTTGTTTGATTTGGTCCTACTCATCATGAAGCCCTTCCTGGGAAAGGTTTAACAAAGATTCAAGGTAGAATTTAAAGAACCATGTGAAAAGAAGAGTATCTTCCAAGCCACTCTTTGCATGAAGCTTGTTTATAGCTTTCAGGGTGATCTTATGACCTCGAGTGACTAACCCCTAAAAATTACCTTGACATAAATAAAAACAATAAAATACTTTTGAACTCTAGGACTATTTTTAAATGGTATTTTATATTAATAGAAAGGAAAGCTAGTATGGTGGTTTTATTCACCATCATATACTTCTGCTGCTTGACTACAAAACAGCCACTGAGAGTCCTATCAGAATGACACCAGCATTTTTACTTCCAATCCTCACTGGCCATGCCAATTTTTTGCACGTTTATTATTCTCATCATGGATGAGTACTTATGTCTCTTCTGAATTTGTTCTCCTTTAGATTCCATTTATGTTCCTCTTGTCCTATCTTCTTGTGCTGGTCTGAAAATAGCTGCTCATGTTGACATTATCTGTTCCTCTTAAATACTTCAACTAAATCACCTCTTAAGTGATTTTTCTTTCTAGACTTCATGGATTTAGATGTTCAGCTTGTCCTCAGAACTTATACTTCCAACCTTGCTACCTTTTCAAGAACATCAATATCACATCTATATATACCAAAGGTACCATTGTACAGCTTGAATGTTGCCACTAACTTTCTCAAACATGTATATCCTACTGCCCTGGCTAAATGCCCTAGATAACTGGTCTTTGGAATCACTTTTTAAAGGTTCTTGTCAAAGTCAGCTGCACTAATCACGTTCTATTCACCTTTAAATGTGCTTTATATTTCTGAGACCAGAATTTGTCAGGGTTTTTTAATAACATTAGTTCTTATAATCATGTAAACACCCATTTAGTGAATAAAGCAAAAAATCTAAAATTTAGCTTATACATTACTATTTATTCTCTATATCTGGAATTGCCTTTCTTCATGTGTTGTATTTTATAGAAAACTACCAATTTTTAATTTGTGGTTCTTAGACTTGTAGCTGCATACCTCCATATTATTCTTATGCTATTTCCAATTCAGATGCAAGTCCTCCAGCAAAGTACCGCAACAGGCACATTTTCAGATTTTATAGCAAATAGTTTATACAGAACATAATTTGTAAAAATACTGTTATAAATTAGAGGGCTTATTACAGAGTGCTATTTCCATTTCAATATTGAACCAGCAGAGGACTGCTTAATTTTCATAGTGTCGGGAAAATTCAGAAAGAGCATGGAAATTATCCAAGGACAGGAACTTGGCTGTGGAGAAAAATAACATATAGTAGGCAACTCAAGTGAATTCTTCTTTATTTGGTGTGCTGTAATCGTGAACATGTGCCTCAGATGCTTGCATCTTTTTTTCCTGGCAGCTCCATTGAAAAAGAAAACAAATATCTTACCTGAAGTGTGTACATGACCTTGGAGACTATCTAAGGACTAGAACATGTAATATCTATTGTCTGCAGTGCTAGCTTATGGCTTTGTACTACATCAGTGCAAACAAATATCCAGGGTGCTGGTGACCCACAGCTCTCAGCGAAGCACTCCCTGGAGGGATCTTGTACCTAAGGAACAGTTACAGGAATTTCTGGGACAGAAAGATGAGAATGGAAGAGCTAGAGAGCTGAGAAAAGGGAATTCTGTATCAGGTTGGCCCCAGACCTTCTGTGTGATTTTGGCAAGCAACTGTGATGAGATGGGGCAGAGCAAATCAACTGACTTTGATGAAAGGAGGATCTCCTCATTTTCTCAACTGTCAAATAGAATAATTATCCTTACTTAATTCTTTGTCAAGCTACAAAAAGTGCAGTGAATTTCTGCAATGAGAGTTGTTACAAAACACAGAACTTTGGAAAGATACCTGAGCTGTCTCTGAGCAAAGCAGCTCTGGAGCTGGCAGCATGGCAGCCTTGCCAGCTGAGACACAAGGTTCATTAGTGCAGATGGAAAGCCTTGCTAACGACTTAGCCTGCTTCCTGGAGCTCAGCTGGTTTCTTTGCAGAGTTTTTCCATGCTTCATAGACATGCCAGCTTGCTGAGACCTAGCATAAGACCCATTGCAGAGCACTGCGCTGCAGGATGTAGGCACATATGGCTTATCATCAAATGCAGCTATGGTGTGGGTGGAAAAGAGTCTGAGACTGGGCAAAAAGGCTCAGGGACCTTCCCTCACCCATGGTGAATCTCTAACCTACTTCCCAATACAGTGGAATCTTGAATACCAGTAACCTTCCTGGTAGGCTTGGGTTGGTTGAACACTGAGTCTGCTAGCTTTCCTTTCACAGCATCCTCACTCCTTAAGCTGAGGAGGGCACAACACAGAGCCAGTCATGCAGCCCCATCACCACAGTCTCTCTACTTGAAAGCAAAATACTCCATTTCTCAATCTGGAAGTGCTCAGTAAAGCAGACTGAATGGAAGTCAGAATCTGCCTCCTAAAACGTGTGGGTTCATTCTTCAAAGGTTAAACTTGATGTGGAGACAGACAGATTCACGTGAAAATTAATTTTATAAAGAAATAAAGTGATCAAGAAGGAAAATATTGTTGTCATATGGTTTTGTTGCCTGCAAAATGGGTGAGAGATTTTGTTTGGCATTTCTTTTGTGACACTCTGAAAGACACGAGAAATGCACTGGTTTGATAAAAGTTGGGACCGTGTGGTTTGGAAGTGGTTTAAAACAGTTTTTTGTAGTTTGTCTGTGTTTCTTTTTTTTGAAAAGGAATTCCATCTTACAGCTAGCCTTCATAGTGTGCTCTTGGGCACCCTTTTTGGCATTGTGCTGTCAGTGCATTTGATTTACTATCTGCATGTGATATTATGTGCCATATTGTCACAACTTGGGAAGAAGCAGTAAATTGAAGTTGAGTCTTCATTGGAATGAAACTCCCATTTTAAGGAGAAATTCAGATCTATTCAGTTTGACCTTGGAACTTGAATTAAATCTTTAGAAACTCAACTTTCTCAAGGGAAGCATGAGGTTTATATGAGTCTGGATATATTAAAAGCTCATACCACTCTGGTATACTGTATATGCCAGAATGGTTAATTTTTAATTTGGAGGACAATGAGAAAATCAAAGGGTTTCACCTGAACTAATTTTCACTTAGTTAATTTCTTATATGCAAAGCTGGCTTACAAGCATTTAACAATCGGTTAAAAGCAGTATTAAAAGCTCAGTTGTGATTTTTACTGAAACATTTTTGTATATTTAACTTGATTTCTGAATGGAATTTTTATAGTTTGGGGTGGTATCATAAAAATGCACATAAGTCTAGGCTGGATTCCAATTTTGTATTGTAATAAGCAGCATTTTATGTATGGGTCTGTATGCACATTCAACAAATCATTCAGAAAGAAAAATCAAGTGGATGTGGTTATTGAAGATGAGGATAGCATTTACCTGCTTGAAATTTGATGCATATAGTACATAAGGGGATGTCCTTGATTCAGCCATAAAACTAATCCATTTAGATTGTCAAGTCAGAGGTTGGACACAATAGGTTTTTGCAAAACTACAGCATGTCACCACCTGACTCTAGCACAGCAGCACCCACACTGGAAAGCAAAGCCAGAACCCTTGCTTCTGCCCTACCTGCAGCAGAGTAAGACAATTAGTAAATTAGAAGTGAGAAAAAGAAATTTGCCATGTTTCCATGCAGAAGCAACACTGGAGATTCCTAAAATGGCTAAATGTTTTGCTGCTTCTTGCTATCATTGCTGTGTAAATGCTGACTTATCTTCATGAAATCTGCATATAGCAAATCAATTAGAAGTTGGGGTGCTTGTTCCTAGAAGCAAAGGAATCATTTTGACATGCTTTTAAGATGTTTTTGACTCATTTTTGTGTGACTTCAGGAGTTGCCAAGGAATATTGATAAGCTAGTCTAAGTCTGGCTAATGTAGAAATGGTAAGTGCACTGTGACCCATGTATCACAGTAAGAGGGGAGGAAAATATAATCCCATAGTGTCCACAATTCCTTGCCTTGCAGTAAGGTGCGATGTTTAGGCTTAACTGCATTTTATGTCTATGCCTTTCCAGGATGGGTATAAAATGGACCAGAGTAGTTTTCTCACAGTAAGGAATGCAGAAGTTTAACCCCAGAATTTCCTTCATTTCTACTAAGTAACAGATGGCAAATGTATTTTTCTGATGCGCAGTGTTCTGTGGGTGTTGCATTTTTGTGCCCTGGAGTGTAGGAACATGATGGAGGAGTAAAGCTGCCCAAAAGGACTCAGGAGACGGGACAAGGTGGAAGTAGATGTGTTCAGTGCAGGTTGCACAGTACGTGCTTTCACAAGCTGGGTGCAAAAATGTAGTATTGCCAGCCGGTCAGGAAAACCACAGCCTAACAGTGCTCCTAGGCACACTGCAAGGTGGGGAAAAAAATCCTTTATATATGTTGAGAGTCCCACTTGCAATATGGTGTTGGATGATACACACAGGGCATGGATTCCTCTTCTAATTGCAGCAAAACAAGTGTGGTCAGCACCAGCGGCCAGCTCTTTTATTCAAACCTTCTCAAACAATCACCTCTACTGGTCATGGAAGGAGTGGACCAATTGCAGCCCCTTGACATTGCATGTGAAAAGAACATCAGTGTATGTTAATTACAGTAGATTGTTTATTCTTTAGCTTTAAAAAGGACTTTTTCCATCAGCCTCAAACATAAAGCATCAGATGGGTAATTACCAAACCAAAAACCTGGCAGTTGAAGCCTCTGAATACCATCAAACTCAGCAATGCTTCAGAGCTGCTTTCTGTCTTAAAGTAAAGTCTTTATATAGTTACAAATGTGAAAACTATAGGTGTGAGGCACCCTGGGACAAAAGAATTATTATATCAATTATTTGTGATTTTTAGAGTTCACAAGAGTAGCCAAAGGAGCATTTTAAATGTACTACAGAACTCCAGTAATTTGTGTACCCCTCTTCTGAGAAGATATATGATAATTTATCATAATTAGTGTGAGGTTTTTTGCTATTTTGTCCATTTCCTCTTAAACCCTTCATGCATGTGGTTGAGAAGTGTCAAATTGTACATGGGGCAGGAGGAAGGTGTATTCAAGCTATACATATAATCTATAAGTCTGATGTTCTAGTCAATTGAGGCAGTTTATGGTATTTATCACTTACAAAGTAAGGGGGAAAATTCACTGAAACAGTGATTTTTTTTTTATGGGAGAAAAGTCAGAAGGGGGTGGGGAAGACACTGAGAATAGGAGCCTTTGTTCAGTGAAACAAATGTTAATAACAGAATACAGATAAAACTTTATGTATTATTAAAGAATACATTTTGCTGTTGGAAAAATGTAATGCAACCTGGAATCATTTATTCAAACTGGTAATTCTTTTCATGTTGTCACATTACAAAAAGTCTTGACGTGTCTTGTGTCAGATTGAAAATATAAAACATTGTTGTAAAGGCAACCAATATAAGAAGGACTACATTTTCTTTAGCCTGAAAGCCACTTCAAGAAGAAAAAAAGAAAAAAAAATCACATCATTTGATGGGAAAGAAGAAGGGGGGAAAAAAAACCCCAAAGATACTTTGATAGGTCATTTTTTTCATACATGAGCATTTAGTCTACAGTAATCTACCAGGACTGTCAAATTTGATTGAAAGATAATGCAAGATTTTTTCTCTTGCCACAATTTATAGCATGTATCCATTAGGAATAATTATGGTTGCATGATTTTGCTAGCTGTTATCTCTACAAGTGTTACTAATGGTTTTATCAATTACTCCCTGTCCAATAACTGCATGGTTGTAACCTAATTTAAAGACACTCTATCACTAGGCTGATTTGTGTAGTAGTAAATGACAGCATTTGAGACACCAGCCAAACGACTCACTTCAGTGACTTACTCAGTCTCTAATAATTAACAATTAGTAGGTACCTAGGCAAAACTCAAGAGACTAGAGCTCCCAGGTTTCTCTTTCTTATCTGAATACAGGAACTTACCAGGACTGCCTCCTGTAAATATAACACTGTAAATAAAATCCCGTTCTTCCACAGCTGTTAATAAAATGTGCTTTAGTAAAGATTAACACTTGAGAAATAAAAGAGAACCAAACTTTAGGATCCATGGCTGTAAAACCGCACACACTGACATCCTAAGGAGGAGACACAGGATTATACTTTGAGGTTTTGTTGGTAGTGCTGTAGTTCAAAAGGAAAGACAGTGTGCTAAAAGGGGAACGGTGCTGGCAAAATTGTGCTATTTTCTTGAACTTTAGAGCAAAAATGCTGGATGTGCAAAATGAAGCACTTCATTACAGATCATTAGTGAGGTTTTATGTACAGCTCAGGAAGATATTGCCTGCTCAGAACAGACTGGAAAGAAGTCTGAAATCTATTTTAAATGAGTGTAAAAGATAGTATTCCTCCAAGGATGTTATCTCTGAGGATTTTAAAGAATTTTTCCATTAAAAAAATCTCTCTTCCTAAATAAGACTTTGAACTGTACATTTAAAAGAGGATCTTGTACTCTGCAAGTAACTACTTCTTTGTAGGCACAAAGACATTGAAAATAACAGTGAGTGAACAGGGGCTGAGGTTTTGCAGTGCACAGTCCTCAGCACAGTCCATTAGTATATTTGAATTTAGCTTGATGGGGCAAAATTGCCTGGAATAATTCATCATTTGGGTTATTGTGTCAGATCTTAGTACATCATCTCTTTCAGATTACCCAAGATCCCAAAGTAACAATCTTTCCCTGGGAGCCTTGAGGGTTGTATGTTTATAAAATGCTGCACTTTACCCACTCAACAGTCTGATGACATTTTCAGGCTTACACGTAAAACCAATATCTGTTATGAAGCTTGCACATTCTTCATAGGAACATAGGAGCTGCCGTGCTGGATTAGATCAGCGATCTATCTAGCTTGGTCCCCTGTCTCTGACAGATGCCAAATCCTGGCTGCTTTAGAAGGAGTTGCAAAAGACCTTGACAGAAAGAAAAAAAAAACACAGCAGAAACACCTGCCTGAAAGACAGTTGCTTCTTAAACCCTCAGTAAGTGGCTCGTTTATGCCCTAAAGCATGACTCATATATGCTTTAAAAATACAAGGATTTTGTTATAATTACAGGAGCTGTCACTATCCTTATAAAGTTTGTATTACATTCTTGATCTCAAGGCTATGACTACATTGAACAGCACATTCTCACTTCCCATTATCCAGGTTGGGGGCTGACCCGGATAGGCTGCAGTTCACTTTTAGCCAATTTGGTCAAGTTTTCTCTCCTGGGAACAAAGTCCTGGATAGAGACTGGGGGAGATGGAGAATATCTATTTCCCAACCTGACATGGGCTTTCAGAGCCCATAGCTGAAACACAGTCACAGAAAAAAAAATTGCAATGAAATAATTCAATTGAGTTGGTTTGGAAATTTTTAAGTCTCTTTTGTTGCATTTGAATTTTCTTTCCTTTTCACTGACCCCATACTTTTGATTCTTAGAAAGAGTAAATTGATAGCCTCTTTTTTTTTTCTCCTGCTTACCATTTTTTGCTGTTCACCTCTGCTCTAAAGCAAGTAATTTCAGTCCCTTTTTCTTTTTTCTTTACCTGCATTCATTCATCTAAGCATTTCATTGCCATATTGGAAGCTCTTTATTTTCTGAGATGCACTACACACAGAGTACTGAGAATGTACCATTCATTTATCTAACACCATGAGAATAATTTTTGTTTTGTTCCCTGTCTTCCAATGCTTCTCTAATTTAAATATTATTTAATGCCAAAATTCCTGCCTATGGTTTTAGCTTAATCGGATTATGACATTCATCAGATAACAGAGCATTTGTCCATTCAGTGAGCTGATAAAACAGTTTCAAATCTGGGTTACTAAAGCCAGAGATGATCTTCAAAATGTAGTTTTAACCTCACCCACCCTTCCTTGTTCATCTGCATATTCTTTTGAAAACCACTCATTGAGTATCTGTAGCCCAAATGATGTCATCAGGCACAGCATGCAGCCACTACAAGTGGGACAATTATAATTTTTGTAGCTGATTAATCATCATGGAAAAGTAACAGTCAATTGACTCAATCATACATCCATGGTGATTAATCACACTTCACTTGTGTTTTTTTTACAAGTATTTTACCGACAGTGCAGATGTTGGATGATTTTTCTCCTTGAGCCTTTTCCTTGGTCACAGATGTTAAGTAATCACCTTGTCCTGATACTTGACTTACCTATTTTTTTTCTTCAGTAGGCCCTTAAAAAATATGTTTCTTATGTAGAAATAAAAATCTTAAACTAGTTACTATTTTGTACAAGTTGATGATCATCTGAAATCACCATAATTGTCCTCTGTAGTTATAGGTGTTTTCAATAGGCACTTACTCTTAAATACAATAGCAGAAGCATTAATAAAAGATTTATAGAGGCAGGTAGCAGAGTCCAGTTTGTGTTTAGATCACAGTTACAACTTCTAATTCAGGTCCATGAAATATCTCGATTGTAACTACTTGGCATGTGGACAAACAATCAAAAATGAAAGAATTTTCTGACACCAAAATATCAATGTTCATATATCCTTATACAGGCTGGCAGAACTTCAGTATTAACCTCAGTTAGAATGGCAAGGGAAATTGCTGAGATGTCACAGCAGATTAAAGTGCTTAGTGTATTGCTAAACACTGGTAATGATGTTTTTTTATAGAGTTACATATATGCTGATGAAGCCACGAGCTTCTATAACTGCTGCCTGTCCCATAATATTACATTCTTCTGCCTTGTATCATATATGAATATTACAGAGGTGATTTTGTAAATCTTTTTAGGACTGCAAGTTGACTCCTGGATGATTTTCAAAGACTCATTTCAGGGGACTGAAATCTGAATATTGCTCAGATGGCCTTCAGTATTTCAAATGGAAAATGTGTAGGGCAAAAAAGGTCTTTACCACAAAGGGTGCAAGTCTCAATGACACTGACTATGTTTCACCCTTCAGATGAAGCCAAGGATCCCCCTTTTATTTAGCAAAAGGGTTGTACCAAGCTCTTTGCCCATTCTTAGATCACTGTTAAGATCAATGCATACACTGGAAATTGCTTTCCTGAAAAGATGACACAGCTGCATTGAATTCTGCACTAGACTCCAGTCTTGATACTGTTAATAAAGAGCCTAAGGTTGGGTATAATTGTTAATACACTAATTCTAAAAATCCACTCAAATGTCACTTATAATCAGGATTTTCTACTGTGCTAGGACCCCTGGGGAAACCTTTGAAGCTGTGAATGGTGTACACGATGACAGGGATGAACATAAGAAGGTAGAAGGCCACTGATGCTGTTTAGCTTAGTTGTATAAAACTATCACGTATATAGAAGCTTAGAAATACTGGCAGCTACGAAGATGGGAAGACAGAGCTTGAGATGGAGAAAACACCCAGATCCAGAAGGAAAATCTTTACACTAAACCCAGTTATTTCAAAGCATTAGGGGGAGAGGTGAAGAAACCGTATGGCTTGTAATTTACAGCAGAAGTACCAAGGCAGAAAAGGTATTATAAAAGCACTTTATCGAGTAGACATCCATGACATGAAACTTTAAAACAATAAATCAAAAGTAGTACGGATGTACCTTAGATGTAGACAAATGAGATGGATATGAAATCTTTAAAAGGAGACTGAAAGGAAAAATTTAGTTTTACATGCTGTATGAAAAAACTCTGAATGTAAGTCAATGATTATACATCAATTGTTTTTTAAGCTTATTAAAGCTGTGCACACTTATTTTCTCATTTTATCACATCTTGGATATTATTATGCATAACATTTTGAAATGCAACTTTGTGCACTTCCTCGCAGTGCTTGTTGCACTTTATTTATGATTAGTGCTTGGGCTGGTGTGAAGTGAATGCATATCCCTCAGTAATGAAGTACAGAAGAGTTGGGTGGATTTTTCAGAGTCAGAAGGCCTGCCGTAAAAAATCCCTCATGAATCTTTTACAGCTATATGTAGCCTGGCATTAGTAATAGCTCTACTACTATCAGAAGGTTGGCGGAAAATGTTTTTTAAAAGCTCTTGAGAAAGAGAGCATGTCAGGATTTATGTGTGGTAGTGCTGGGAACAGTTGTTTTCAGCAAGGAAGGGTAAGTTTTCTCAGTTTTCACTTGGAATAACTGACTGCCACAGATAATAGCAACTTGCTCTGCTTCCTACTTGTAGTCAACACAGGGTTTTCTCACACTCCCACCTGACTCTATTTTTTCCACATCAGAGTATTTCGTCTGAGCTGTAGGTTGCTCTCTCATTACTCACTTGCATGGATTTCTTTAATTATTCACGCAAAGTTTAATCATATGCTAAATACAGACAATTCTTCTTTGGAACTGTATTTCTCTTAGTGGCAGGGACAGTAGTCTTTGTGACAAAGGATGTGTCTTTTCCAACGCTTGTGAATACAAACCTAAATTTGCACAGGCATCAATCTTTTAAAAAATTAATAAAAAAAAAAAAAAATCAATTTTGTGAAACAGAGAGTTACTAGGATTAGCTAGGATGCTGCACTGCCAGAACCTTTCTGCACTGCAGAAGCATCTTTCTAGGGGGCTTCTCTAGAAGGGCCCAGGTCTTCTCACCCAGGCTTCCTCTTTAGTTAGAGTGCAACCTGCACAGGGGATTTCAAACAATTTGGTTGATGGCAGGAGATGAGGACATCAAAGAGAGAAAGAAACTGATGCTGGAACCGCAGGAGGGAGAGGTGCCATGGTACTCCACAAAGGCACAGGAAGAAAGGAGACTGAGAAAACACAGGAGGCAGGAGGTGAAGACTTGTGAAGGCAGGAAATCAGGACAAGAATAAAACATTTAGAGAGTGAAAACCAGGACTAGTTAAACTGGGCTTATGGGACTGGAAAAAAAAGGTGGGAGGTAAAAGATGGTGAGAGAGGAATAGGAAAATCCCTTGAGGCTGAGAAGAGGCTGGGCCCACAAGAGCCTATTCTCTTCTAAATCTGAAATGTGAATGAGTTTTTCTCAATGTTGTTGCTCCTCTACCCTTGGTAAGTACATAGCTGTAAAACTTGCTGCCACTGCAACTTGTTCCCTTCTAGCACCAGTGCCCTGGTGACCCAGGCCACAGGCAGTGGCAGTCCTTCAGCTCAAGAAGCAAAGGGCTGAGTGGTGGGTCACCAAACATCAGTGTGACACCAAGCAATGTGACCTTTTGCTATAGGCTCTATGGGGATCACGATTCAGTTTATGCCCAAGCAAGAAAACAAAATAGCAGCCAGATAGCTTGAGAAATCAAGCAAGTCCATACAAGCTTTTCAGAACAGGGTAAAACTATACCTTTTCCCTCCTTCTTAGCTATATCTCATAAATTTGGGGGTGCTATTATATACCTGAGAAGCCAGGACCTCTGAGACTTGTGCAAGAGCCCCAAGCCTACTTTATAACCAGGTGAGTGAATCAGCAGGATCCAAGCAGTCTGTTTAGCAGCAGTCTGTTGACTAAAATCCTCACGTTCATGCATCCTGTTTTCACTTTCAGCAGAACAGCATTTTCCAAAAATGTGCTGATCAGCTGTAATTATCAAGGTTATAAACTGAATCACTCAAAAGGTAAGAAATGCCAAAATCCCTGCTTCTGGGCAACCTTAATGCTTGCATGCGTGCTCCCTTATATGTGCATTATGATATAGTCCTTAATCACCTGATTGCATGTTATTTTTTCCCTTGTATCATTGGAAACATGGGATGTACCTGAACCAGGGTTAAGTAATGAAGGCTGTTGCTCTCCTTAGACATCCTGTTTGGGTTGGTGCAAAAACTGAAGTAGAGACAGAAGGAAAAGGAAAGGTAATGCATGAATTACTGCAAAAAATGCTGACCAGAAGAGCTAATTCTATCCAAGCTTCTACCATAGGACTCCTCCAAGGTGGTGGTCAAGTCACTTAAGCTAAACTTTGGACTAGTGATCCTTTAGGGGAGAACCAAACTTCTCTGGAAAACTATGTCTCTTAAGAGGTAGGTGAAGGAGATTCATGAAGCTGGGGAATAAAACCTTTATTTTTTGCTTTGTGGGTACTTCAGTTTAGATTTAAAGATCTTTGGAGCACTCACACCTGCAGCCAAATCAATAATGGGAGCTCTACTTTGACTGCATAAAGCATTGTACACTGTAATGCTAACATCTCTCTGGGAAAAAGAAAACAAAAAAAAAAAGCCAACAAATGCAAATCCTAAACACTGCTAGTTGGGAACACAGAATAAATAGGAAAATTGGACATTGGTTCTCCCACAAAGATAGTGTGAATAATAATCATATCCCTTGCACACCAAAGACACAAAGAAAACAAATTTGATGTATATCTGAGAAATATTCAGATTGTAAAATAAAAAATCATAAGGAAACTATTAGCTTTGTCTTCAGAGGTTTTGAAGCAAGAGGTAAATAAGGCACAAAGCCAAGAAAACCAATGAGGAGGCACCAGATAGCCAAATAGTAAGATGCCCATTGCATAGTGATCATCCACACTGTGCCCTGAAGCATTAAGGAGTCCCATGGACAAATAATTATGTCTTTTTTATCTAAGTAAAGATTGTATCAGAAGACATGAACAGAGATGACAGCCAGCCACAGTAAATCCAGTTTAAGATTTGCAAGAACAGGGAATAAACACATCACCTTGATGAAAATGTTGATTCAGTTTGAAATCTTTCTGCCAAACAAAAAAATTTGTCACAGATTTTCAGTTCCTACTCTCAAACTTTAGGCCTGAGCAAGAGTTGCTCCTTTCCTGAAGGTGGCATATAAACAGAGAGCAAACCCAAGCTTGGGTGTTCTGCCTAGCTTAACACTGATGTTAGCTTGATTTGGATCCAGTTTGAAAAGCAAGGTGTACGTATGTTGCAATGCCAACACCTCTGTGGGAAAAACTCAACACAGGCCTTAAATGTTACCTTGCCTTTGTGCACTTGGTTTTGCAACCTACACAAGAGGTTCAAACCTTTCCTCCACTCTTTTGTCTGTCACGTGGAGGTTTGTAGAGATGCCTGAAAGAGTCCCCAGCACAAAAGAAGCAAATTTTATATACTCACAGCATTGTAGTCAGCAGACATTCTCATTTGTTATCTATTAAAAATTATCTAGATATGAAATTTATATTCTCAAGTATGAAGTAAATATCCTTATAGTATTTCAATTGTATTAATATTTAGATTTTCTATGATGTCTGAAAACAAGTCCATAAACATAAAAAAGTCTTACATAAAACAAATCCATTTTTACTCTACTTAAAAAAACATTTGTATACTGCAAAATAGAGTGGAAAATTCAAAAATAACTTTATTGTGCTGCAGCTGTAGTTAAATACTATATTTTCATAGTAAAAGAAATTTTGAAAAACTTTCAAAATAAATTTTTTTTTTCTCCACTCATTGTTCTTTGGAGACATGGATCTCTCTCTTTTTTTTTTCCCCCTTGTTGTTTTTGCTTGCTGAGAAGAGCTTCATCAGAAGCAACTTGAATGTGTTTTTTCTCCAGAAATATTAACACATCTTTTTATTTTCACTTTTGCAGATAGATTCATAGCATCCAAAATCTGAAAACAACATTCATTGTTATTCTTGATAAGAATCTTCAGAGTTTTCTCTTTTGGCCAAGTTCAGAATTTTCAACAACAAAAATTCATCTGAAAGCTTGAAATACTTCCTTGTCTTTTCTTTTCTCATTCAATATATAGCTCCTCTGTGCCAAAAATTAATTTAGACTACCCAAAGCCAAAACCTTGAGTCAGTTTTTAACCGCACTGCACATGCAACCCTTGAAGGAGCAAAGACAGAAACAGAACAGCATTTCAGTAGGCAGTTACCATCAGGACGTTGTGGCACACTTTAGTTTGTTGAAAAAATATAATATCCAACTGGGGAAAAATCTGTTCAGTTTCTTGGTCACATGAGTTGCTGAATTAAGTAATGCAAGAGGAAGGGAGGTTTCTGATATCTTAGGTGAACTCCATCTTACCTGTGAACTAGTAAAAAATTAGATACGATTATCTAAACTTTACCTTTTTTCCAGCTCACCTAGCACCAATTTTGTCTGAGAAATTAAGCTGTCGGAGTAGTTTAACACAAAAGACAAGAAGGGCATTTGATTTTATTGCAACACCATAAAATGTTCTCTAAAAGTACATCACTTTAGTCTACACCCACACTACAGACGTTTTCATGGAAGAGAACCAAGCCTGGAATGTTTTTCCCCAGTCACTTCCAGAGCCATAAACTGATAATGCTTTTGCTGACCTTCCTGAACACAAAGGGTGGGCTTCTCTTGCTGGCACTCCTTGGAGAACAAACTGGGAAGCCCAAGCACCTCCCAGAAACCTGCCCATGGCTCCAGGAGGGCAAGAAGCAGAGTAGGAGGAGAGGCAGTACTACTGAGTTTTTCTGGAGGTAACATGTTAGCAGGCTGCTCTCCAAAGATCAAGTGCACCTTCATCTGTGTTCCCTCCCATCTCTTACCCTTTTTTTTTCTGAGCATGAGGAGCCACAAAGTATCAGACAGACCTTTCTTAAAAAAAAAAAAAAAAAAAAAAAAACAAAAAGGGGGTGGGGGGGGGACAGGGTTTTGGAAATACAGTGATCTGTACAGCATTTTGTTTTCATTCTGTTAAGGATTTCGCGTATTTAGTCGAAAAGCAGTTGAAGGCTCTTCACAACAGAACCATCCAAGATCCTCCCACAACATGTTAATATCAGTCCTTTGCAGAATGCAGGACTATCCTCTTAATTATTTGATTTTCTGCAAGCTATTTTCATACATTTTCTGCTAAAAATGGGTACCAGTGCAGTAATTCATCAGTTTGACATTACTCATACACCTAAAATTAAGAACAAATGTTTTTATATTATGTAAAATGTAGACTTTGTAGAAATCCCTTGCCAAAAAGAGAGGAAATGAGGCTATGACAGTGTAATTTAAAGCCTTAAAGTGCTCAACACAAGTAATCAAGTTCAAGACCTGAACCTGGAGAAAGCCACAGGAGATAACGGATGTCGCAGCTGAATTAGATTGTTTTCAGTCCCTTCCAACTGAAGTATTCTTCTCCTTTCCCTTTCCCTTTCCCTTTTCCCTTTTTCCTTCCCCTTCCCCTTCCCCTTCCCCTTCCCTTTCCCTTTCCCTTTCCCGTTCCCTTTCCCCCTTCCCCTTCCCCTTCCCCTTCCCTTTCCCTTTCCCTTTCCCTTTCCTTATTCCCATTCCCCTTCCCCTTCCCCTTCCCCTTCCCCTTCCCCTTCCTTCTCCTCTCCATTTAGAAGATTCACACAGATATTATCTCTCTCAGGTGTCAGTTAAGTAGCTTTATAAGTTTACTTTTTCTTCTTTCACATTCTCTACTACTGAATTTTATTTGCACATCTTATTATCTGCACTAAATTCTTATAACCAAGTGTTAATATGTGCCATGAGTACATATAAAGTCCTTTTTTCCTTCATGAGATTTTTGGTTCTGGAGACTCAGCAAGGAAAAAAAATCAGAACTTTATCAGTCAACTAATATTTAATTAGCATTAATATTTCTTTGTACATATTTGGATTTATACCTTGTGTGTTTCATTTTTTGCATTGTAGTTTTGCTGTGTTGGCTGAAAGGACTGTGTGAAAATTCACCTGCCACTCGGTTTAATTTCTTGTGTTTAGGGCTGTACAACGTTCCATGTAAAACTAATCAATACAAGGATTTATGAAACATCGAAACAGAACAGTCTAAAGGAGGAAATTATTGTCAGTTCTAGTTATTAAAGATTTCCTATACTAAATTTAGTATAAGAGAATCCTTATACATCTTCTTCTAGGGTATTTGTCAAGTGCATAGACTGAAGAAACTGTTGTGGTTGGTTCTACTGCAATGTGTCTTTATTTGCTGCTTGCTATTTAATGCTAGCTGGGAAGAAGCAAACCATGCTATGCAGAGGGGAAATCTTGATTCCATTTTAGTCACTAGCAGCTCTTCCATTAATTTCTCCTGAAATTTTACCTGATGTGCAAACCACTGTGCAATGGAAAAAGAAACAGAAAATTTTATAAGATTCTAGGATGAAAATGTAAATGACTCTGTATCCTTCCTATAGTCAGCCATCTCACACCACAAGCTGGATTACATACACAGGGACATATGTACTCATATAGCCATACATATTGGCATAAATAGAAATTTATATCAGTTGTACATATATATATCAATATAAAAAGAAAGAGTGAAAGAAATCTCCTTATTAACTCATTTAAGGCAGGATTTGTAGTTGAATACATTTGTTTCTTTCTTGGACTGGCAATACATTTCCTAAACTTCCTTGTTTATCTTCAACATGTATCAAAGGCTTTTGCCTCTACTTTCATTCTTTTGCATGACTAACAATAATGGTTTATAGTAACAGCAAATGTTATGAACACAGTGTCTCAGAGCACTCCTCTTTCCTAAAACTTACATAGAGACTTTCAAATATTTATTTTAAGCAACACTTAATGATATTCCCTTATTTGTTTTTAGTCTTGTGGTTGACAGAGGAGCAATTTTGCTTTTTTTTAAAAATAAGTTTACATGCAGATGATGAATTTTCCATCAACACTATACACTTGTATGCACATACAAATACACAGATAGACACATTTGTATACGTACATGCACAAGGACACACACACACACACATACTCCATGATTATGGTTACCTTACAATATATTCACATTAAACGTAGATATAACAAAACACCTGTCACAATTCACACAATCTGTATAACTTATAAATCATCATGTAAATAACTTTTCAACATAGAAATGTGCAGAACTCTTTTAAACATTTGAAGAAAACTAATTGCATGAGGGTGTCAGTAAGAGTCCGGTTACTTGGCTAAATTGTCTATTTCTGCAGTCACTGACCTGCAGATTTTTAGACCACTTAATTTTTTTTTTTAACTTCTCAGTGTAATGCAAAATGTTGCTAAGTTATTTCTTTTACTCTTGTGAACAATGTCTCAAACCAAAAATTATTTTCTAGCTTCTATTGCTTCCTTCACAGTTGCCAAATATTTCTTTGGTACTTCATTGCACATGTGAAGTAGAAGTGCTTACTTGAGTAAGCTAGAGAGTTACTACTGAATCATTCATGTTTTAACATATTTTCTTCTGAGGTTCTTATTTGCAAACAGCTCCCCTTGCCTCTTTTCCTTCATTTATGAACTAATGACCTGTGAAGAGCAAATAAGCAATAAAAAGCTCTTCTGTTTATAGACCACCTGAAAATAAGGCTACACGAAAGGCACGGAGAACAAACTATACCATTTCCTTTAAACCTGGCAAGAAATTTTACAAAATTTTTTAACACAAAAAAGGTTAAAGCAGTGAGTATGGTAGCAAATGACAAAGAATCATGAGAAAACTATTTGGTTCCATTTTTGGTGCCCCGTGTTGCTACCACTGGTCAGCAGGCAAAAGGCAGGATTTCAAGATTTCCAGTTTGTTCACTTCAGCACTTTCCTTGTTTCACCAACTCTTTGTTTTACAGGAAGTCTCCTTGGAGACAGTTGTCAGCTGCACCGTGGACATTATCTTGTACACAAATGAGCAAAATAGACATTTTGTCACTGTAATTCTTACACCTCTACAAATGCAATCAACTATGAATTGCATCAAATAACTTATGACAATAAAATACTGACTGCAGCCAAAGTTAGAGTGTTTGTGAAAAGGAGTTATTTTAGGACCAAGTGACAATATGTATGTTTCTGTCCTCACTCCAAAAATGTGCATTTTTTATCCTGTTAGTCTCTATTTCCAAATCTTTGTATTTCCTTCTGGGACATGTGTGATGGGAATCTGAGACTGACAAAACAACACTAAAAACAAGAAGATAGCATAGCAGCAAACATTACCAGAGAGTAAAACTGCAGAAGATGACCGAGATGTGGTGAAATCTATTTCTGATTACAAAAGACATACACTGAGAAGTACTTAGAAGTACTTAAAAGCATTAATAGGAATCACATCCTGAGTTTATAGCTGGACAGAATCAGGGTCCTTTTTGGGCTCACTCAGTAAATGCTGTCAGCATTCAATGCTAATATTCTAGACATAGCCCTGTAATGTCATTACAAGGTCCCATCACAGTCACTTGCACATTTCCTTTGGCACAGCAGATTTTTTTTTTGATGGGGGACAGGGTCAACAGTCAAGAAATCCCTGCCCTCTAATAAGACAGCAGGAGAAGAAAAATACTTGCTAAGCACTTCAGCTGTTCTCAGATTCATAAAAAATATTGTGTTGTGGAGATCATGTATCTTTTTCCTGTTGGTCAGCTGCTAGAAAACCTTTGGGAACTACCTTAGGTAAGAGCTCTAGGAACTCTGCAATGCTTTCTGCTCTTGCCTCAGCAGAGTAGCTATGGCAGACATTTCCCCTCCAGAATATGCCATCACAGGCAAAGTTTCCTATTATTCTGGAGGGGGATAGGAGCAGAAATCTTCACTCAAACCTTACAGCTTATGAAAAGAAAAAAGGAAAATCTTCAGATCTTAAGAATGCTGAGAGAGAGCAGAAAAAGGCAGATGAAGCAGAGGAAAGCAGCAAGACACTGATGCCTTCAAGAACAGGAAGGAATTTCGGACCAGAGGAGAGAGGGCACATGGATTATTCTCTCTGGAAATTTGGGTTGAATTTAACTCACTCTCAAACCCAGAGCCCCTGGGAATGGAGTACAGCACGTTTCAGTTTGATCATTGCTCTAACAAAATCTCACAGTTCTGCTTTTTCTCTAATTTTGCATCCTTCACACTGCAGGAGAGTCTTTTTATCAATCTTAGTCTGTATCCCAACCTTCTTGCGCAAAGGTTAAAAAGAATGTATTGATTATACTGTGAAGTGTGCCAATGACATTTCTAAGGTTGTGTAGTACAAATCTATAGATAGCTAGGGAATGTTCATGCTTGATCAAATTCTTGTTATTACTGGGAGAAGCTCAAATCTTAACAGATGAGAGATGTTTCTCAGATTACCTATCTCTGTAAAATATTTCTCCTGATTCAGTGCATTTTAACTTCCCCTTCCTATTAACATAACACAAATCACAGATGAGTCCACAGAAAAGAACCAGGATGAAATCCTGTCTATGGGAGATCTGTCACCAGCTTTGAAGTGGTCAGTATTTCACATTAGGTTCTTGATATAAACAAGGAATATAAATCTTTGAAAGCAAACATTGATCACAGAAGTGATGTCAGATCCCCTCCTGGGGCTTTTTTCTTCCTCTTTTGCAGCTGCAGTGTCATCTGCCACAATATTCTTTCTGGCCTTACTATGGGACAAGAAATTTTGGATCTTAGCACCTTACTGATATCTTGCTGCATATTAGTAGGTCCAGGAGAAGAGGCACCAGTGAAGCTTGGCTGCTCTCAGATCCATGTGCTGTGATAAGATCTCCCAGTGCCTTGCTGTGCAGGAGCTGTGACTGCTGCTGTGTGTGTCATTGGGGCATCACAGCACTTCTGGCAGATCCCAGCAGCCTATTTTCACAATTTTTTTTAGGAATCTTATGGGTGTTAAAACTGCCAGCCAGCTGCAAGTCTTCTTTTAAACTTGTCTGGTCAGATAGCTACATGAACACAGATTGTCAGACACAAACACTTAAGATTTGCTTCTGTAGAAAGACAAGTTAAAAATTAGACTTTAAGATCATTTCTGGCAGGATTCCTCTGTAGGTATAGAGGGTGTAGTCAGGGAAGTACAGAAACTTTAACCAGCCTTATCCACTCAGGAACTGCTCTGTTCCGTACAGGTTTCATTACTATTGCAAGCCATTCTGGAGCCTACTGACAAAAGGAAAGAAAATGTACAATAACCCTTTAAGGGAATAAACAAATCGCCTTTCAAGTCTCAAATGAGTGCTGAGACATAGGTCTCAGGGCTGACACTTGAGTTCCAGACTTTAAAATCTTCTTTGCCCACGTGTCAGCCATGGCTTCAAATACTGGAAGGCTCAATGGCTTTCTTGCCAACACATGCCAGAGAGCAGTTCAGTTCATGAGTCACTGGTTAAGCAGATGTCAGAAAGCATGATATATCAAGTTGATTTCTGATGGAAATATCAAAGTGTTTCTAAGGCTGAAGTCACTTCTCAGTGATGGCTTGCTACTGGTTCATAACCACCTTCTGCACTGTATCCATCTACCATGAAAGCTGCTGTGGTACTACCTTGCATTTGTGCTCAGGCAGAACTAGATTAGATCCTTTTAAATTAACTGTATAAAGTAGTCAATCAACCAAAACTGACCTTTAGGTTTTGGGCAGAACTAGTGAGCTGAAGGTACCCATACTACTATCCCTTTGTCACGGGCTAAATATGAGAGTTTGGAAGTATAAAGTATGATTAAGCATAGGATGAGAAATCATGCTTCCAGTTTTCTTCCTAGAAGTGTTTGTTTCCGTGAGGTCCTGAGCAACTTTTAGCAAAAAACTTTACCCCACAGATGCTAATTTGGCCTTACTCCCAAGCCACCATCTTTGGTGGCTTATCAATTTCACTTAGGGTCTGCTATTTACAGAGTTTGAGAGGCTTTGATCTAAGACAAAAAAAATGTCTGCAAGATTTGCTTGTAAAGGAAGTGTTTTTTCTTCCTGTCTGTTCACAGGTACATTTAATTTTCTGATATTTTTCTTAATTTTAATTCTTTTTCTGCCAAATTAATCAGCATTATCTCTGAAATATCTCAATTAGTAATAATAGTAATAGTGATTATAATAATAATAATACTATAATCATAATAATAACAATAATAATTATGTGCTTTGGTATTGTCCTTTTTATTTGGACATCTTGAAATGCTTCATACAAAAAGATCATTATTACTCGTTTCCTTTTGCAGATCAAAGCATAGAACATTAAAATTTTCCAAAATTACTCTGAAGAGCTGAGAAGGGAAATAAATTCCATTTTGTTCCGGTTCTTTGTACCACCCTACGTCCATAAAATATTGACAATTTATGTGATAAAGAATATATACATAAACTGTATTCAGATATAGAGGGAAGGAGTAAACATGCTGAAAGTAAATGCTTCTCAGTAAATTCCATGGCCCATGCTAGGATCTGTGTATCCTTTACTAGACTGTATTTTCTCTCCTGTCCACATGAATTTCTGCAGCTTAAGATCTTTCACACTTCACCATATTCAGATTTCTTTTTAAAAACTGACATCTTTTTATCTCTTCTATCTGGAATTAAATATTGTGGTGTTTTTTCTCTTTCTAACCTTATCATTTTATCACCTCTCAAAGAGCCTCACTTGCAGTAGTTATCACTTCATCTTGCAGAATGTGCAAAATGCAGACTTTGGTAATATCCTCAACAGCGTATTCCCTATGGTCCATAATTTTTTTTGTTAAAATTGTTTCAGGTTTTTATTCAAATAAGTTTATACATTTACTAGTATTTTCCCAAGCTTCATGACTCTCCCACAGAGACTAAACTTCATACACTTGATGTTCTTAGAGCTATGTCCTTTCATCTTTCTAGAACAAAGCCATTTTGAAAATCTCTCAGGCTTTTTGTAGCTTTTGGTAATAAATCCAGGGGGATTTTTTTTTCTTCCCAGAGGCTCTCAAAGGGGTTTCAAATTGTATGAGGGTCTCACATGCATTGAGCAAACTGTCCCCCCCCTCTCAATTAGGGCTCACTTTACTGAG